>JAJOOE010005054.1:0-19898 GCA_036250405.1 Solanum raphanifolium
AAAAAAAAAAAATAATAATAATAACAATAATAATAATAAAAATATTTATTTCTAAAAGTTATATTTTAGATCTTTATTTTTTAAAAATAATTAACTTGTCAATTCAAAATTTAAATAATTCTATAAAATACTTTAAAAAGAATTAAAAATTTAAAATGTGATAACTTCCCATAAAAAAATAAATTACACACCCTATTTTTAGGAATGTTTTACAATTATTTTCATTTAGTTTTTAAAACTTCTAGCAACGTGTAATTGTGGATATAATTTATTTTTATTTTTTCTAAAACTTCATATTTGTTATTTAATTTTTTTGGCAATCAATTTTGAAATTTTAGTATTTCGTATATTATAAATGCTTTTCTCTTCCTTTTTTTTGCTTTAACAAAAAAGAAAATTGTTAAAATCAAGATTCAGCACATGTATGAATATATTAAATTTTATTTTTATATCCTTATTTATTGAAATCACATTATTAATACATTTTAATATTTGAATTCAAAATTTTAAATTTGAAGTAGTTAGATTAGAAAATAAATTATTTGAAAGATAATTATTTTTAATATTTTAAAATCAATTAATAAAGAATCTAAAGATCGGTTATTTCTTCATTGCTGACATATATTTTTTTTAAATCGTATTTCTTTTTTAAATCTAATTTTTTAAATATTGAAATTTCAAGATTAATTGTGTTGCAGACACGTATGTTGTTTATCCTTTCCTATTATATTTTGATAGACGTTTATTTCTAAAAGTTATATTTTAGATCTTTATTTTTAAAACTAATTAACTTCACAATTCAAAATTTAAATAATTCTATAAAAGACTTTAAAAAAAATTAAAAATTAAAACTGTGATTACTTCCCATAAAAAAAGGAATCACACACCCTATTTTTTAGAAATGTTTTAAAATCATTTTCGTTTAGTTTTTAAAACTTCTAGGAACGTGTAATAGTGGATAGAATTTGTTTTAATTTTTTCTAAAACTTCATATTTGTTACTTAACTTTTTTGGCAATAAATTTTGAAATTTTAGTAATTTGTATATTATAAATGCTTTTTCTATTCCTTTTTTGCCTTTTTGTAAAGAAAGAAAAATGTTAAAATCAAGATTCAACACATGTATAAATATATTAAAATTTATTTTTATATCCTAATATATTGAAATCAAATATCTTGTAAGTAATACAATCTATGTAATTTGTTTTATCTCCTAATTTATTTAAAATCAAATATTAATGAATCTAAATATCAGTTATTTCTTCATTTGCTTTCTTTTCTTTTTTTTTTAAAGAAAAAATCATATTTCTTTTTTAAATTTGATTTTTTAAATACTGAAATTTCAAGATTAATTGTGACGCTGACATGTATGTTGTTTTCCCTCTCCTGTTATATATAAATAGATGTTTAAATTTACAATTTTATTGTGACTATCTATTTTATTAATATTAAATTAGCAAAGATTTGTTTCTCTAAGGCAGATTACCAGAGTTGTTCTCAAATTTATTTCATGTCTTGTTGAATTTTAATTCACTTCTGTATGTTTTGGTCTATAATTTTATTGGTTGAGGGGGAAATAAAGTGAATTTAATTTGATAAGACATCTGGTCATAAGTTTTGGTGCACTATGATATAAGATATTGGGTTTGAGTTCCATCAAATTATGGCCTAAAATACCTTCTTATGGGTAAGTAATCAGTGGTAGATTTGCACTCATTTGAGGTCTATTTAGCTCATTGATTAGTGTCCTCAGTGCCTATTTTTATCCTATTATGATGATATGTTGATGATTTGCAGCTTTAAAGCCCGATTGACAAGGAAATGATTGATGTTTGAAAGAATGAAAAAAATGCAAAAGAAGTGCAAACTATACATTGTTGATCGCCAAACGAGAAAGACGGATCACCTAGTGAGCATGATCTCGCCCAAAATGATAGTGCACAACACTTGTGTCTACCGAGACATGTCGGCGAACTCCAAAAGAGAAGGCAATGCCGCCAAATGAGAAAGGCGACCTTGCTGAACGTCGTCGAAAATGACAGTGCAAGGAGAAAAATTGTGTAACAACCCCGTACATTTCAACATGTATACGACTAAGTTAATATTGAGGAAAGTATTTAAACTCGAGAATTAAGGTGGTAATTAAGCTTAAAGTTTAGAGTTGAGTCTTAAGTTTAAGTAAAAGGATTAAAATTTGAAAAATGGGATAAAATAAGTGAGGTTCTTGCTTGACTAAATTAAGATAGTAGGTCACAAGTAGGTGCATCACCTACTTAGACTTTTTGACCAACTTAAAAAGAGCAAGTAACTGCATCACTATGTTGGGTAAATAAATTTAATAAGAAGAAGTAGGTGCATCACCTAGTTTGATATTTGAGCACCTTAAAATTGGCCAAGTAGGTGGATCACCTACTTAGTTAGTTGTGGCAAAAAAATAAAGAGAAAAAGATGGGTGGTGAAGGATGATTTAAGCCTATAAAACATGGTTGATTTTCTCTCATTAATAGCATACACATTTCTATTAACTCTCTCAAGATTTAACTATTGTCCTCATAAATTCAAACAACTGCCTCAATTCCTCCTAGGGTTCTCGAAGAAACTCTCCTCTTTTCAAGCCAAGGTGAGTGAAATTACTCATCATTTTAGCTTAATTATTCCATGGGAGACTAGGGAATCATGTTGTTCATGTTAAAAAAAATATAGGCCTACCCTTTTGTCCAAGATGGTTGCCCCATGTTTCTTGGTTATTAAGAGACTTTGCTCTTTTTCTGTGGTTTAAATTTAAAGGATAATTCAGGTCCTTGAAAAACTGCAAGTTCAAGGATAAATTTGCACAATTTGAAGTAAGGTTACTACCCAATTTATATCACGACCCAAGGTAGCTCCTTGACGTAACATGACATATAAGACCCCGAGAGGCCCTATACAAGTCACTTAGTTTTCATCATACAAGAAATAGAATAAAGAGATTAATGAGGACCCCCATTGATGACACCCACCGACATTCTGTGGGTCCAACGACGGATCGTGGACCACGACCGTAGGTCCCAACAATTTGATCCCGAATTCAAATAAGTCTGAGACTCATATTCAAACCATACCTATGGCTCGTGCATTGGACGACGGACCGTCCTAGTGAACCATTGAAAAGTACTGGACTTGACACTTTTCAGAAAACTTGACTGGCCAACCACGGACCTGAACTATGGTTCGTGGGTCGTTCCACAGGCCGTGGATGGCACCATCAGAATTGGCACTAGATTTCTTAAAACTGAAAATGTTCTTGTTTTTTCGAATACGAGGTGTTACATTATCTCCCCCTTGGGATCATTCGTCGTCGAATGAGATTCAAGACATCATAAGGAGGGTAGGAACTTAAACCTAACAACCCAACATGCATACAATTACATAAATTCACATATCTGAGGAGGGAACATCAACTCCAAGCTAAATCATCTTTAAAAACATTATATCATGAAGTCTATATGAAACTCATGCTCAAATGTACATAAACATGTAGAAATCGATCAAGTTGACTATTTTTCTAATAACTTAAGTTTTTTCATGAAGATGCATAAATTAGGAAATCATAGGAATATCTAAGACACATGACACCAAAAGAGTAAACCATGAGGAACTCAATACCTCAAAATAGAGTAGGGGTAGAAGGAAAGAGATGAGGTTAACAGGACATCATATCGGCCTCGGCCTCCCAAGTAGCACCCTCAACTACACTACAAAAAAAATAGTATTTAGCGACCGATGAAATCCGTCGCTAGTTTATGTTTTTCCGTCGCTAAATCGGATTTGCGACGGATTGTTGGCTGTTACTATTTCGCTCGTTAGTAATCTCTTAGCGACGAAAAATGAGTTCCGTCGCAGCGACGAATAATATACGTCCCTACTTGTTAGTGACGGACTGGTCCGTCGTTATACTTACATAGTTCGTTACTAATTTCATAATTAATTTCGTCATTTCAAATAAATTCGCGATGGACTTTCCGTCACAAAATATTCGTTGCTAATTTCATCATTAATTTCGTTATTTCAAATAAATTCGCGACGAAATATCTGTCACTAATCCGTCACAAAATATTTTGTTATTTAAGCTAGCATATTTGCCACCAAAATGTTCCGTTGCTAATCCGTCGCTAATATTTTTTATAGCAACGACCAAATCATCATTAAATTTGTTGCTAAATTTTTCTTGTAAAATAATTTCATTTATTTATTTGAAATATACATTGCTAAAATAATATAATAACAATTACTAAATATCTCTAAAATAACAAACATTCATATAAAATAATATTTAGAGGGTTCAAAATATGTAGATAGAAAAATCCTAATCACATACTTTTAGTGCAAAACATCAAAAGCAATTCATCAACTATTGTTATCACACAATTTGTACTTTTCAAAAACACAAACATCCAAAACTTAAATCTAAAGGAGACTAATTAAGGGATACCCTCATCACTTGAAACTAAGGATCAACCTCGTCCTCATTAGTAGTAGCAGGGGGAGGCACCATGGATGTCACAAGTGATGGATTGTCAATGGGAGTAACAACTTGTTGTACCCGCTCCATAATAACCGGAAAAAAATGATTAGAAAGGGCAGGAATCATTTCCTTCACAAACACGTCCATATTTCTTGTTGATGTCGATTGAGAAACCGAAGGTGCTACAGAAGATGAGGCACAAAGATTCTGCCCATAGTAAGTTTTTGCTTCAGATCCAAGACCGTATATTCTTTTCTTCTTTTCTCCTTCGGCAGCTTGGTAGTATGCTTCATATTCATCAATATCAGATTGAGAGGTTGTTTTTTCCCGTAATATTTCTTCATATTTTTCCTGTAATAAATTGAGATAAAGAGAAAACATTAAAGATTAAGAATAAAATTATAATGTAAGGAAAAGGCAGAAATGTTGTATGTCTAATTTAACCTTGGATAATAGTTCTTATATTGGAAATACCCAAAGCTGATCAAGACATTTTCGTGAGGACATAACACACTGTAACATCATTCTATATTTTTGAAGGCCATTCATCAGCATTGTAACTGATTTGATTGTATGAGGAAGACATACATCATTCTATATTAATAAAGAAAAAAGATGTGCAGGCCATTCATCATTCTATATTTAAGTTGAACTGTTTAATACATTTGGCTTAAAATGTTGAGCCTGCAATTAGACCAGCAGTGTATACAATAACCAAACTTCAGCAGTGTATACATTAGACCAAAATTAAGCAGTGCATACATATGCCCATAGGAGACCTTGTTGACATTTCAAAGTTCAAATCACCCAAAACAACTCCTGGCAGAGCTGGGAGCCTGTGACTGGTTTCTGCACCTTCCTTTTTTCTTCAATATAATTCTACATCTATTTAGTAATCAAGCTAGTGTTTGTTCTGATTTTTCCCTTAACACTTTAATTTCACACATTGTTCTTTTAAGTCCATATGCATTTAATGTGTGCATTTATTGTAGAGAGTAAAACCCCAAGATCAGTCAAAAGAGGCACAGTCCACGCACAAAACAAAGCTATTCAACTGGAGTTTGATTAACAACTTAAGGTTCATGCACATAGCATGTCAATTATAGGTCAAAATTCCTAAATAAATGTCATCTTAGCAGTTCAATATTAATCGTTTTCATTTCGATCAATCAGTCGAGACGGTTAGCATAGTTCATTAGTAACATGGGGTGGTGGTGGTGGTTAGCATAGTTCATTGTTCCTTAATAAAGGGGGGTCAATGTAGACACTATAGTTCGATTCAAACGCAACGTTGAGCAGTGAAAGGAGAGCAAAGTCGGAGCATGAAGAAAGAAGCAGCCAAATATCATTGAATCGAACTTAACTTAGACGTAAACACTAAAATTTTGTCTTATCTCGACTTAAGGGTAAGGATGATGAAAAAAACAAACAGTAGCCTAGTTAGAATAGAAGGAACTTTAACAAAGAATAACAACACAAAAAAAATACTTCAGCAGCTTGAAACGAATAACTCTTCGACTCGTTTAAACTCAATGTCTTAGTTACAACAATCTTGAACAAAATAACTCGTAATGTAGGATAACAGGGCATGTACGACCATTTATGTTTTTCTATAGAAAATGATTTGAACTTCATGACTGAACCACGACTTTCACAGCCAACCAAAATAGTGAAATAAGATGACCTTACTATGCAGAAACGAACTCGAGATTGAATCAAATCATCAAGATTACAAGGAGACAAAAGTCAAGCAAACAACATGAGTAGCAAACAAGTTACACCACTGATTTACAGTCTAACAATAAGTCGAAACACTCTCAGAAATTTCTAACAGCTGAACGACTTACAAAGATCAAGAAGTAAACAGTCCACACATCATTTGAGCAGCAAGATAAAAACATCCAACCATGAAACTAAACTACTGTTCATTTTTAGCCAAGTTTTCCCTTCTAATAAGAAATGACATGTATATATTCAGATAGGTTTCAAAATTTTGGACTTACATGGACAATTCGAGAGCGTTCGCCAACAAAAGATTTACCATCATGACCATGCGTATGGACATGCAAATGTAACTCGTTTGGTGTTGGATCTTGACCCGTTTCAATAGCCTTTACAAAAGAAAAATCACTCTTTAGATACAAAAATATCTATTGCATAATGTGTATTTAGATACAAGTGTATATATCAGACAACCTAAAGATGTTACTTATATAATTTGTGAAATATATACTTACAAGTTTCTTGCGATGCTGTCCAATTGAGATCGAGCTACCTGTGTGAGTCCCAACAACAACTTCACGGCCGCTACGACGATTCTTTGCATTTGTTTCTGACTTTTTCTTAGACTCATCACTTCCCCAAAGTTGTGTCCATCTTTCCCAAACATGCTCAGGTACATAACCTAGCCTAACTCCTCCCCCTTTTATTTTAGAAATAAAATTTCTATATTTTATAGCCGCCTTGACCAACTAGTGTCTCTTCACTTCACTTTCACTAATAGAAACATCCCAATAGAATTTTTTCTGAAATAAATTTTGAAAGTAATATATCAATATCCTATCTATAAGTATGAATACACTTTCCAAACTTATCTACGATGAAAAGTAATACCTTGAATTCTCCAAAATAACCATCTCTTACATCGTTTGCAACACTTTTCCAATTGATTCCATTGGGATCAACATCATTTCTGAAAGACTTGGTTATGAAACTAGAGCATATTATAGAAGGTTCCAACCTATGTAAATTTGAAGACATTATTTGGAGTTTTATTATAAATCAGACATTATATATGTGAGTACTAACAAAAAGAATACTCAAATTATAGTAGGCTGCTGATTTTTCAGATCCATCAATTAGCATTGCTTAACAAGGAACCTTAACTATACTTAACTACACTTGAGTATAAATAGGTTATGAGGATAAAGGCAAAAGAGTGGACTAACCCTGCAGAACTTATAAAAATAAGGGTCCGTGAGTGGTTACTACTAGAATCAACATCAATTGTGTTTGTATGACCTCTTGAGTTGCTTTGAGTAGATAGATCACCTTCAACAATTGGATTACTACGACCTGGTGGGATGCTCTGAGTAGACAAACCCTGACCTATGGGACTGCTTTGATTTGGTGTAATAGGAGGTGTCTCAGAGATAGTTGGGGTGGTACTTTGAGTTGATGTTTCAACAGTTGTGGTACCACTTTGTTGAGGAGAAACTATAGTGGCCATCAGAACAGTTGACATGCTTACATGAATAGCAGGACTTCTCCTACCAAAGGACTTCCCACGACCTCTGCCTCGAGCCATACCTATTAAAAAAATAAAACAGTGTAGTTGGCTTCCTGAAAAATATAACAATGTAGTTGGCTTCCTAAAAAAATGGATTGTCATTTCTAAACAAAGAAGATTCTAGTGATGTGGAACTACAAACACAACAGGCATGGGAGCTACTTATCCAATGTCAAAACATTTATCACTAGTATAAATCAATTTAAGCTACCTCACTGAAGTGTGCTAAAATATTAAAAATACCTCTAAAAATCTTGTAGATCAAGTGAAAAAACTTATGCCTGCAAATAAAAGAGTGAAATAGTTATCATTGAGTTTGGTTAGAAGATTTACACAATTAATGAGCTTCAAAAATCTATATCAGATTCTGAAAAAATTGAATATAATCACAAAAAAGAATCAGGGAACTGTAGAAGCCTTTTAAGAGACTGAAAAGTTGAATACCATCAGATCATGTGCTTCTGATAAGGCACCTAGACCTGATGGTTACATTCTGTCATCAAAGCTAGTATGTATAACACTAATGTAAAATGACCACAAAGCATCACAAAACAACTCTCATTCAAATGGAACATTTAGTTACCTGGTATGTATAACACTAATTAATGGAACAAGTAGATTTAAATAAAGGTTAAAATAAGAAATAGAACACACATGGTTAAAATCCAAGAGTTACTGATTGTAATCACCGTAATTTGAATAACAGAAACTACAGAAAATGAGAAAATACGGTGAAGATACAAAAGCAGATTATCAAGCACTAGTCACTATCTATGTCTTCTTCAAACTCTTTCTCTTCCTGATCCTCTTCATCCTCCTCATCCTCCCCAGTTTCCTCGGTTTCATATTCTTCAAAATCTTTCTCTTCCTGACCCTCTTCGTGATTCTCTTGCAATAAACCATCATCAATGGGTTCATCCATTTCCATTGTATCCCAATTTGGATCATTTAAGAGTATGTCTTCATCAATGGAAATAGTCATATCTATCTCGTAGACTTCAAACTTCATTAACTTGGAATGGAACATTCTGTTCTGAAGTTGTCTCCGCTCCCTCATCAGGTAATTCAATAACATTTCGAGGTTTGACCTTCAATACGGCTAAGTCAAAATGTAAATACGGAATGGAGACAAGATATCCAAGAACTCCATGTACTCACCCTTGTCTCCAGGATAGACTACTACAATCTTGACCTCTTTGCTGATAGTTGGTGCTCAAACCTGCATCACAAAAACAGATGCAGAGTGTAGCATAATACCAAAGCAACAGGTGACCAATAGGAATAATAGGCCGACTGAGAAAGAAAGTTAAAAAAACAGATTAAAAAAATAGAATCAAACACTAACAGAGGTAAATAGAAATAACAACAGAACAATTAGAGAGCTATTCTAATGATATTTAACCTAAACCCGTCAAGGCACCCAATAAGACCCGTTAGGTACACTCAAGCACAAATATACAAGAACCCGAATGGACTCCCATAATCTCTAAAGGTACACTGTGAAGCCACAACTACGAAAGCCAAAGGAAACCCAACTCCGAACCGACACAAACAACAAGTTCAACCTAGTCAACAAATCTAACTTCCACATGGGGCCACACAGCCCACCAGCAACTCCTGGGTAGTAACCTAGCAAGGAAGTGCCCCGTGGCGCTATATCAATTCCCTCCAAAAGCCCTAACGTAACTGCCCAATAGGCTAAAACTCCGGGGACCCTGCCCTTACCACCCAAGTGTGCCATCTAACACTCCCGAGGGGTCCAGCCCTAGAAAGACATAGTGCACGGAACTGTCAACTCCAAAGAGGACCTCAAGTAATTGATATCCAACTACCCAGCTAGTTAATCACCCCGGGGGCTGATGTTTGCGTAATCAAGGACACAACTTCCAATGCAAGTGTCTACGATCGTGCAGTAGTATAATAACCCAACCAAGGGTTGGGATCGTCCCAAGAGAGTGGTTTTGAGAATTTATAGAAAAATAAAATTTCGTTCTAACCAGTCGTAGCTAAAGACATTAACGAGTAAAAATATTTTAAATTAAAGGGGGGGGGGGGACAGAAGAGTTACAATTAACAATGGGGGGATTTTTCTCACAAGTAAGTAAGAACAACAAAATAAACAATGGTTTCTAAATAATGAGAGGGAATCCTTGGGATGTGACGGGAATACGGGTTAAGCTAAATTATTGGGTATATGCTTGCGATAGCAAATTTATAGAGTAATAGTGACTAGGATAAGCTTTATGTGGGAATAATAAGTTCTCTCTCGAGCAACTCACCCTGTTTCAAATGAGTTCCTCTCGGACACCCACTTGCCGCATGAAGACCAGCCTACGCCTTACCCCACTCACTCTCTCGAGCTGAGTGTTAGCATATGGGACTAGGGTTCACTCTCTCGAGCTGAACCACATGTCGACCCACTCCTTAGGCCATCAATCTAGTAGTCTTGGTTTCGCTACTTCTCTCTCAAGCAAGCCGAAAACACATAAATAAACTTGTATTTGCAACTACAAATTTGTTAAATTCATCCACAACTACTAGACGAAATCACAATTAAACTACATCTAAAATATCAGCAAATAAGACCCAACAACAATCTTAATCCATATTCGCTAAATCACACCCCAAGAATGGGGTTTTTTAGCCACACATCAAGTGCTAGAAATTTATTCCTAAATGAGCTTGCATTCAAATGGGTATGAAGATCTAAGTCTTGTTACAGGCACTCCTTGGAGATGAAACCCTCTTCTTCTTCAAGTTTCCAAAACCCTCTCAAACTTAGAGCAAAAATATCAAAATGTACTATTCTCTAAGTGAAAATTATAATAAAAGTTCCACACTAAAACTAAAACTCTAACTAGTATTAATAGTTATCACAGATTTATGCTGTAGTGGAATCATTCAATGATTCGCCCTTTGGTATAGTTCATCGCCGTCTTGTACCTACCTTCAGCATCGTCATGCTCTGGGCCATTGGGCGGTATGGTACTGCTTCGTGGAACTGCTCGGCTATGCGCCGACTGCTCCCTTTTTCTGCCGACTTGATCCTTTTCTTCAGGTCTCAGCACACTGGAACAAAAGACGAAGTAACACCCTTCGGCAACTCGCTAAGTGGACTCGGTGATCCTCATGCCTTCATTGCTTCGTTCTTTTCAGCCCTTTTCACTCCTTTTTTTCGACGTAGTGTCCATACTCTCTTTAACTTCAAATACCTAAAACTTAAGAGTTTTCATCATATATTGAGATAAAAATAAGCATTTGAGGACACAATTTCTATTAAAATATAGCCCTGAATGAGTCCAATTTGTGGACTCATCAACACCCCCAACTTAAACTTTTGCTTGTCCTCAAGCAAACTTAAGTTCAGCCTTTCAACAAGGGTGTCTCGAATAGTGCTACACAAGATTCTATCATAAATGCACACAACAAGACTCAATTTACTTATGCAAAGATCAAATGTGCACTCAAAGATTCAAGTTGTGACTCACCAATATCAACGAATCTCATGCTCACAATACTTTCTTCAAATGCAAGTTCAAGCTCAACTATAGTGTTCAAATGCTCTCACACAAAGAATGATTCCATATTCACACAATGGTTTCACAGTTTAAAGCTTTGGAATCGGATGCAACACTCACACTCACAAAGAAGAACATAATGCATGCTTTCACCCATAGGTATGCCCATATTTTCCAATCAATATTTGTTTAAGCTCACTCAAGATCAAAAAGGTATTTTCAAGGCTTTTAATGGGGATGAGTACAAAGGTATGGTCATTTAGGCTCAGTGACATTCATCCTCATGAGGTGTGGTGCTCGCAACACTTCCTTTCCTTTCTCCTTCATCATTTTCATCAGTGCTTATAAGTCATCCTATTATTTACCTTCCATGAATTGTATGGGAACCCCCTTTCATTTTTCAACTTTATTCCACAACTTTTCTTTTTCATTCTTTTTTTTTATATGGAGGGGTTCCATTTTCCTCAAAACAATGGGTAGGACGGACTTTCTTGCACTTCTTGACTTTCTCTTTTCTTTTCACCACACCCCAACTTTGGCTTTTAGCCTAAGTTGGCTATTCAAACTAACCACAACTTCGTGAGGATTATGGGTGATGGATTAAGAAAGGATTAGTTTTCATCAAGTTTTCTTCCAAGGAAAGGTAAGGCTCAAGGGGAGTTCAAGAGAGAATCACACACTCACAAGGTAGGTCACAAAAGAAGTATTTGTCAAATTGGTTCACACTCTTCGAAGTTGCCTAAGATCATATCAAGAGATAACATCACATAGTTGACCGGACCAACGGGGCAAATTCTAGGATCTATCATGCATAGTTCACAGGTAAGCTCATCACACTAGGCATTGCCACTATAAGTTAAACAAGACTTCATACTTTCACTAGTGTGCAATGATCATCACAAGAGAATCAACTTAATACAAGGCTAGTCATAACGAGATACAAAGAGTTCACATATTGTCTATACAACTTCATTTGGCCTCATCATAGCCGCGCATTCATGTTTGTTTGATTGTAAGCACTATTCAAGTCATCGGTATTGATTGGAACCAAGACTCAATTTTTTGCAAAAGAACAGCCACATTCAACACATGAGAGGTGGCAAAAATGTTTGAAAAATTCAAAATTTTTCGGAAGGGTCAAAATTATTTTACGATTTAAAACAAGAATGGAGCTATAAGCTCAAATGTCCACACATGCGCAGTATCTCAACAAAATTTAAACAAAACACTCCAATTATCAACACAAAGCACGAGTAGCATGCAAAAGGTGGGCCTCACCCCACCACAAATAAAAGCAATTTGTCCTTAAATGCAATGAATAGAATCTGAAATGTAAAATAAAGAAAGATAGATAGGGAGGTAAAGAGGTGATCCTGGCTAATCGGTTGCTCTATTTGTCTGGGCTTCAGTACTCAGAGTGACCTCCAGAAGGACTAGTTTCATTGGATCCAGCAGTAGTAGCCTTTGCCAAGGAAGCCTGCACAGCAGCATCTATCATGATTTCTTCAGTCTCGGCTATGTCGTCCGCTGCAGCTTCCTCAAACATCTCTTTGTCAGTCTCTACCTCTGATTCAGGATCAGTTGTATGCTCCATTCCATCTCCGTGTCTTGTGGTAATCTGAGGCATTTCGGGCACATCTAGAATTTCCATTGTTCCAAAGATAATAGACATATCGATGGACTTTAGGTAGTTCACATCTTTCTTCAGTTCTATAATGGCGGCCTTTAAGGCTGTTAACTCATCTGTGGCTCCTTGGTTGCTCTCACACATTGCTATCCTGGTCGCTAGAGCATCAATAGTAGTGCTTAGTGGTTACACGACATTATCAAGGGCAGCCTGAATCATGCTTGGAATGGAGTTTTATATGTTGGCAGTCCAACAATTAGCAAATTGGGCAAGCTGACCATTCGTACCAAGGATGCCTGAGTGATCGGCCCACAGAAGGCAACGACAGTAGTAGGTCTAGGTGGTAATGAGGCAGCAGAGGGACCTGGAGGGTTAGCAGGAGTGGTCATGACATCAGATATACCTGAAGGCCTAAGGGCCGGAGTAGGCAAAGATGCCTCTGCAGGTATAGATCCAGTGGCCACAGCTTCCTTCTGTTTCTTTTCCGCTTGGTCCTTAAGATATTCAGCTTCGATCTTTCGGATACTGGTGGAGGCGGTGGCAACCAATTCCACATCCTTCTTTGCATCTCTAGGCACTCGAGCTCTTTTGCACAATGCAGTGATTCATATTGAAAAAAAAGAGAGATGTCTGGCTTTGCTTTGCACGCATATGGATCTCGGAGGCAATGATCATCCCTAGATTTATCCTGGTCTTCTGTATGATGCATCCAAGACAAGCTGCCTTGGCAAGGCGAATGATTAATTCATTCTGTGATGGCATAATTGTGTTGCTGATGAACCCGAACCAGTATCTTGCAGCTATGTTCAGATCTTCCTTTTCAATCAAAACACCTTCTGCCATCCATTTCGGAGCATTATCATCTGAGATTAGTGGGGCTAACCACTTTTTCATCGCATCCAGCTTCTCTGTTCTGATCAAGTGTTGGCAGTGATCATTAATTTTATCGGACATACCCAAGACTGTGTTGATAGCCTCAGTGTCACATGCTACCTTCCTTCCTCTGATAACCACGTAGTCAACTGCTTTGAACGACGATACCAACCTCTTCCATTGAGGTACCAATGCACTGTATGCATTATAGAATTCTCTGACCCAGCTTGGTATATACGAGCCACGGGGTTCTGTGAAGATTTAGAATTTGTGATATTTCAGGCACTCTATTATTTCAGGATACCTATCGATCACCCTATCTATGGACAACCGTTTTTCCTCAATGATTGTTCTCAGCCCCTCAGACTTTAATCGATTAGTTGATTTAGTTGGGGGGGCCTTGTACTGGAGGTGCCAGTACTATTGCTTGCTCTGGAGCTAAAGGAGTCGGAGTGGTGGATTGAGGATTTCTGATCTGAGATGGGTCGTTGAGCGTGATCCCTTTTTCTTTGCCTCGGGGTGGTGTGTTTCTACTTGCTTTGTTAGGTTTAGTCATATCTGCAAAAGATTGGAAAGAGTTAGGAGAGAAATCAAGTAGAAGCACATGCAATCTTTTGCAGGAAAACTCACCAAATGGAATAGCGAGTCGCCGACCCTCTTTGGCGAGCAAGGGTTTGTCCATCGAAAGTTGTAGTGCATAAGCGTCTCAGGGGGCAAATAAAGAGCGATAAAGAGTACTTTCGGCGAAGGCAGGCATCTCGCCGAAAGTTACAGACTCAAACCACAAACTTGACACGAAATTAAACACGAGATGAAGAAAATAGGCGAACAACCCAGTGATTTGGTAAGCTTGACTCAGCTAGCCAAATGGCCTAACGTTCCCATTTTCAATCCACCTTCCCGAATTCAATCCCGCAAGCCCCAAAAACAAAACCAAAGCATGTACTAACGGAATTCAAACAAGACCCGCACTACCCAATGCCCCGGGATACTCAGGTTTCTCCCAAATTTTTGCCAAATTTGGCCATTTGACGATACTTTCTCCTAAGAGTGGTGTCCCCCGCTCTATCATTGAACGGTTCTCATTGTTTAGCACACAAACAATGGCTACTCAGATTCCACCCAATCGATCTAAACAGCACGCAAGTGCACCCCATTATAATTTCACTCATTTAAAAACACACAAGCTACGAGCAGTTGACTATCAAATCAATACGGGCAAGATTTTCTGATTTAAATAGGCATTTAAGCATTCTATTCCTATCAGAGAGGCCCAGCACACGTCGATAAGATACGATCATTGCAAAAGAGTACAAACTATTTGAAAATAAACTTAGGGTTCGAAGAACTAACCTTTTATGCCGATTAAAATGTGATTGAAAAGCTAGGCAGCAAAGGAATCCACTTTCGAGCACAAATAAATTAACCAAAATACTATTATAATGCTAAAATAGGGAAAATACTACCTTGGTGTGAGTTGTGAAGATTAAGAGCGAGGGAAAGTGAAGGATTTCAAATTCTAGGACTTTTGGTCATTATAAACCGTCCAGTTCGTGCCCATTCGGCCACATTAGTCGCACTCACCGATCCAATCTGTGACACGCCGAGTGGTCATTTGGCTCGCCGAGTTTTATAGAACCTTCAGTCAAAGTGAGTGTTCAAACAGCGGCCTCTATCGTGATCACCAACCTGTTCAGCGATTCGCTGAATGGAACTGTTAACTCGCCAAACACAATTTCCACCCACTCTCCCATATTTAACCTGTACATTCAACACACCGTTATTTCTGAGAAAACAATAAAGAATTTAAAAAGGTTTTGGGTTGCCTCCCAAACATCACATTAGTTAACGTCGTGGCACGACGCATGTCAGATTTTAAATTCCATTTTTGGGGTTAGCCATAGTATCAATAGGCAACCCCCTAATTTTTTGCGAGTGTAGATCGGGTGACGCATGACCCATAAGGCTCTCGAGAAGCTGGACAGCTCTAGATTGAGACCAAATCAATTGCTTCATCCCTTCAATGTCTTCCTTCATTTCTTCCAGCTTTTTATCTTGCTCAGTTACCTTGTGGAGAATGATTAAGAGCATGCCCTCAAGGTGTTTAACCTCATTGTCCTTGGGATTTCTTCGCTCATTAGGAGGGATGTATTTATCCTTCCTTTTGTACTGTACTTCGATCTTCACCATCTTTTTGGCAAACTCATCAATCTGAGTCATTAGGGCGGTCAATATGAAGTCTTTTCCTACCTCTTGGTGCGTTTCAGCCATTTGATTAAGCAGTTGGGCTGCTTTCACATATGACTGTTTTGAATGGCCTCCCGAAATGGGTTGGTCGACCACCCTCTTGTTTCCGGGACCAAGACTTCTGTAGAAGCAGTCCATGAGTGCCAAGTCAACAATGTTATGAGTTGGGCATTGAGTGATCAGGTCATTAAACCTTGCCCATGACTTGTGGATCCATTCACCTTCCAGTTGCTTAAAGGTGAGGATACGATCCCGCAACATCATTACCTCTAATAGAGGAAACTCCATTTGTTCCCGAGTGCTGCTCACTTCCTATGCTTGGATACAGACAAACCAACCAAACAAAACTAAAAATTAAGTTAGTAAACTACGACTAAGAAGAACAAAAATTCTCAAATAACACCACTCCCCGGCAGCGGTGCCATTTTGATATTTGCGTAATCAAGGACACAACTTCCAATGCAAGTGTCTACGATCGTGCAATAGTATAATAACCCAACCAAGGGTTGGGATCGTCCCAAGAGAGTGGATTTGAGAACTTATAAAAAAATAAAATTTCGTTCTAACTAGTCGTAGCTAAAGACATTAACGAGTAAAAACATTTTAAATTAAAGGGGGAGACACAAGAGTGTCAATTAACAATGGGGGGATTTTTGTCAGAGGTAAGTAAAACCAGCAAAATAAACAAGAGTTTCTAAATAATGAGAGGGAATCCTTGGGATGTGACGAGAATACATGTTAAGCTAAATTATTGGGTACATGCTTGCGATAGCAAATATATACAGTAATAGTGACTAGGCTAAGCTTTATGTGGGAATAAGTTCTCTCTCGACCAACTTACCCCATTTCAAATGGGTTCATCTCGAACACCCACTTGCCGCATGAAGACCAGCCTACGCCTTACCCCACTCACTCTCTCGAGCTGAGTGTTAGGATATGGGACTAGGGTTCACTCTCTCGAGCTGAACCTCATGTCGACCCACTAATTAGGCCATCAATCTAGTAGTCTTGGTTTCGCTACTTCTCTCTCTAGCAAGCTGAAAACACATAAATAAACTTGCATTTGCAACTACAAATTTGTTAAATTCATCCACAACTACTAGACAAAATCATAATTAAACTACATCTAAAATATCAGCAAACAAGACCCAACAACAATCTTAACCCATATTCGCTAAATCACACCACAAGAATGAAGGTTTTTAGCCACACATCAAGAGATATAAATTTATATCTAAATGAGCTTGCATTCAAATGGGTATGAAGATTTAAGTCTTGGTACAAGCCAAGAATGAACAAATCAAGAGACCCAAGTCCAACTCATTTGAGATGAAACCCTCTTCTTCTTCAAGTTTCCAAAACCCTCTCAAACTTAGAGCAAAAATATCAAAATGTACTAATCTCTAAGTGAAAAAATTATAATAAAAGTTCCACACTAAAACTAAAATTCTAACTAGTATTTATATTTATCACAGATTTGTGCTGCAGCGGATCATTCGGCGTCATTAGTCAGAATCGCCAATCAACTCGGCGATTCGCCCTTTGGTATAGTTCATCGCCGTCTTGTACCAACCTTCAGCATCGTCGTACTCTGGGCCATTGGGCGGTATGGTACTGCTTCACAAAACTTCTTAGCGATGCGTCGACTGCTCCCTTTTTCCGCCGACTTGATCCTTTTCTTCGGGGCTCAGCACACTGGAACAAAAGGCGAAGTAAGACCCTTCGGTGACTCGCCAAGTGGACTCGGTGATGCTCAGGCCTTCATTTCTTAGTTCTTTTCATCCCTTTTCGTTCCTTTTTTGCGACGTAGTGTCCATGCTCTCTTTAACTCAAATTCCTGAAACTTAAGGGTTTTCATGAGATATTGAGATAAAATAAGCATTTGAGGACACAATTTCTATTAAAGTATAGCCCTGAATGAGTCCAATTTGTGGACTCATCAGGGGCCCTACCCAATGCAAGCTAAGTAAGTCATCTATCACTCCCGAGGACCTGCGTACTGCCAGCTAGAGTGTGTGGTCAAAATCAACTTCGTAGAAGATATCAAATTCCATGCTATCGTGAATCGATTTCCAGTACCAACCACATAAAAATGGGTGAATCAACTCCAAACTATCGTGGGTCGACGTCACTACCAACTACCTTACACTAGAATTGACTGCGAAACACCTAAACAAGGAAAATACTACACCTCCGATAACGCATCGACATCACAGAAATGGGGAGAGAATCCAAAAGGATCACGAGCAATAAAAAGGCCAAAGCTAGGCTCAAGTATCATACCCAAGAATGCTATACCGGTCTACAAGGACCTAGTCCATCCAAATCGACACTAGATACATACCAAAGTCAATTAGGTGCATGGGTCTAAGACAACAATAGTCTCTCCTAGACTAAGGCCAAAGATAAATTCCAACATAAATAAACAGCCCAACAGGTAATTCGCAAATACCCACTAATAAATAACCCCTTTGATGCATGGTACTATCCCCAAACTAGCCCGAAAATCAACCCTACATTATGGTTTCTGAGAAGAAGAGAAGAAATACTAGTAACTCAGCCTAGATTCACAATATTCAGCATGCGATTACACGATCAGTCTCAATCTAAAGGAAGGTCAGTTGTAGCCTACTTAAAGGCCAACCACGCGCTCCAAATAACAATGCCGGAGCTTTTCCCTTCTGAATGGCCTCAGATTGCTGCCATACTATTAAAAATAGAATCACAGCATCAACACGGTCGTTTAGACACTCAAATCATCAAAATCAGAGACGGTCCAATTTCAGAGTCAAAATTGGGAAATGTGGGAACCGCTATGTAATTTACAGAATTGACTCCTCGAAGAGTTCCTAATCCTCCCCCGAGCATGTGTTCCCAAATGGAGCACTTCTCGGGGTGCGAAACAAATTCGTGCAACAACAAACCAAAATGCAAAACTTTACACAAAGAGAGACTTGGGACAGTTACTTACAACGCAGATACACCACAATCGAAGACTTTCCAACACAGTCCATACAGTCACCCACACAGCCAACACAAACCCAAGCACCCCAGACTTGAAATCTGTCAGGACCCAGGGGTACACTCTAGATGTAACAAGGCACATAGAACCCCGAAAGGCTCCATGTAAGCCACTTAGCATATCATAACATACACATAAAACAATAAAGAGTAAACACACTTTACAAATTTTAAAATTTTCATAAAAGAAAAGCGAAAGTCTAGACTTGTCTCAAAATAGCCATCTATAACAATATTCAAAAAGAGAAAGAGATACAACCCATACAACATAGTCCGAAAAGGAAATACAAGAAAAGAACTACAATGAGATAACATCCATCCTCGAATCATGAGGACTTACCAACAAGCTAGGAGAATAAGAAAATTCAAGATTTAGCCACAATGATGTTCACCTTGAGAACCGAACCCTATACTTGGGGGGTAAATGTAGGAAAAGTAGGCGTTAGTACAAAAATGCACTAAGTATAACAGCCATGCATAAAAACATTGAAAACATGCTAAAAGAGACATTTCATTTTAATGCACACAATTTACTAAGTTAAAACATCATTTTGAAGATAGTGGAAAAGCATAAGTCATAAACATAATCAATACATAGATCATCATAACATAAGAGGAACAAATCATAAATACCCTCAAAGTGTACTTGTGCAATGCGTGAATAAGACCCCATAAATCTCACCCATACTAAGAAAAGCTTCTTGAGTAACTAGAGTTCATAATTCATATTCTTGTTCATATTGTTGTTGTTAGTATGGGAATAAGCCTTAACCGACATAGACCACGTGATCTAAACATGGAATCCGGTGTTACCCACACC
>JAJOOE010005055.1:0-15189 GCA_036250405.1 Solanum raphanifolium
TCCGTGCATAGCATACTACGTATGGCAAGTGGGATTAAATGTTGAAGAAGAACATGACAATCATGACTTTTTAATCCTGAGATTTTGTGATCTTTCATTTTGATACAATGAGAAATATTTGATGAAAATCCATCAGGAACCCTTAAATCCTTCAAAAAATTTAAAAACTTGTGCTTCTCTTCAGGAGATAATGTGAAACATGCTGTTGGTAGCTCATACTTGTCTCCATTTTCTTTTGGATGTAATTCATTCCTGATGTTCATTTCTTGCAAATCCAAGCGACTGCTCAGGGTGTCATTTGTTTTGCCTTTGATATTTAAGATTGTTCCCAAAATATTATCACATATATTCTTCTCAATGTGCATCACATCTAAATTATGCCACAACAACAAAGTTTTCCAATATGAAAGATAAAAGAAAATACTCTTCTTATTCCAATTATCACCTCTTTTCTCATGTGATACTTTAATCTTCTTCTTTTGATCATTTGTTAGAGGTAACCCATCTAAATCAGCCACTTGATCAAGTATGTCATCACCAGATAATGTATTTGGAGGTAATCTCCACTTTGTAGTACCATCAAATGACTTTTTATCTTTCCTCCATTTGTGATTAAGAGGAAGAAAGCGTCTATGACCCATATAACACTGTTTTTGACCATTATTCAACCTAATTGAGATTGTTTCTTTATTGCGACATGGGCAAGCCAATTTTCCATTTGTACTCCAACAAGATAGATTTGCATAAGTTGGAAAGTCATCAATGGTCCACAATAAAGCAGCATGCAACGTGAAGTTTTGTTTAATTGACGCATCAAAGGTAACAACTCCAGTTTCCCATAATTCCTTTAATTCATCAATCAATGGTTGAAGATAAACATCAATTGCATCTCCGGGACTTCCAGGACCGGGAATAAGCATTGACAAAATTAAATTTTCCTCTTTCATGCATAACCAAGGTGGTAAATTATAAGGAATAAGTACCACCGGCCAAATACTATATGGAGTTCTAGAACATCAAAATGGTTGAAAACCATCACAAACAAGTCCAAGTCTAACATTACAAGGCTCCATAGAAAATGATTGATGAAGTTCATCAAACTTTTTCCATCTTTTGAATCAACTGGATGCCTCATAATCCCAGCACTAGCTTTGTTTTCATGATTCCATCTCATTAAAGAAGATGTTTTTGAGCACATAAACAATCTTTGAAGCCTTGTCTTTAAAGGAAAATAGCGTAAGATCTTGTGTGGTAAATTCTCCAAGAAAGTAGGGGTTACCTCTAGGTGTGTATATTAATGCAAATAGAATTGTGCTACAGAACAGTTAATCAGGTACACTAATAGTTGATTTAGTAGAAATGACAATAGTTCTTGGTTTCTCTATACACCCCACTGAATCATATAAAAAATCTACAAGCTTTATTTTTTATCTAAAAGAATTAATGTGGACAATTTCTGGAAAACTGTCAACTAATAAAAACTGAAGTTAGATGCAACTAAATTTCAAATCCATTTTAGTATACAATTGAATTTCAAAGATAAAAAAAATCATACAGAAAACAAGAATGAGACAGCATATAAAGCCCCAAAAACAAATTTAACTTTATAGAATACAAAGAAAGGAAGCTTAAGTATTTGGCTGAGAGAAGGATAAGAAAAACTAACTGTTTCTCGCTGCTCTGCACTCTAGATTAACTGTTTCTCGTTGCTCTACTTTGCTCTGCACTCTAGATTATTTAGCTAACCTAGCTATTAATCAAACATATATACAAGAATTCAATGAATTTGGTGAGTTACCAATAGCAGACTAACACATTATAAATATGGACAAAACACAGATCTCATCCATCAGAATAAGAACATGGCAAATTAGACAACATGAAGATACAAGTTCAGACATATAGACAAACAAGGAAGGGGAGCAGCAAAGCAATTTACATAGAAGTATGCCCTCAGAAAGGGATCATTACAATTGATAAAATAAAGATTTTCCTAATTTATGTTTGCACACAAAAAACTTTTACAAAAAGACAGGGGTACATCGTGATCTGTAACATTCAAGCATGTAGCATTAAATTATGTCCCACTTTGGATTTTATCTATTTTTTATTACGTAACTCGAATCTTCCAATTCGAAAATTGTAATAATTCAATAACCAAAAATGGCACCTGACAAAGACTAACATAAAACTACTTGATCTGCCTCAAATGAGCACGATTTTTGTACAAGAACTAATCGAAAAAATGTTAATAGATACAAAATATGCAGATCCAAGTACAATAGAGTAACAATAAGAAGAAAAAACTAATCTGATGTGATATATGTGACTAAGGCTATAGACTTCTTAACAAACAATTGCTTTCTACTATAGGAACATGTTGCTCTCTTACCAAATTTCATGTCATTTTCCTATAACAAGAAAGTTTTTAGCTCCATGGTATCCACATTAGTATAAAATTCAGTCAAACACATACTAAACAGTAATAGATAGTGTGCTGAACCTTGGCACATATAGAAGTTCAACACAAAATTGATTGTATTTGGTAAAAAAACTTTTGGCTGGATGAGAACAAAGACCATATACATTAATTATGATCATACATAAAAAAAGCTACGATCTTCATGTTTGATCTAAAAGACTTATTCTCGATTACAATATTAGGGGATAGAGGATGATTGAATACAAGAATTAGGTAACATATAAAAAGGCCAATAACAAATTGAACATGATGGAATACAAAAAGGTGGGTTAAAGGATTTGACAGACACAAGGAGAAGAAACACTTACAGTTCCTGCAGCTTTGTACAATCCATTTATTCTATATTGATAAGAATTCTGTCGATTCAGATAAACTATCTTTCATACAGAATAATCGATAAGTACAACGCACAAAAGATTGTATTTTAGTAAAAAGAATATCTAATGGGATGAGAAACAGAGAACAACTCCATCAATCCTAATCATACCTAAGATATATTCTTGATGAGTCCAGGGACAATCATACCTCAGATATATTCAGCAATGTGAGTAAACAAAAGTCCAAGCATAATAATAGTAAAAGAACTTAATAGTGTTGGAACTTCTAATATTACACAAATTAGGCAAAAGTTGTATTCTGTATTAGATGCACACTTGATATAAAACATTCTTAATAATTATAAGCATATCAAACCTTCAAAAGTAACAGGAAGATATATGTTAGATTAGAATATAAATAGTTACGCATAATACCTCATTAAGGAAATAATAACTGAGGAGGAAAAGCCACATATCTTTCAAATAACGTATTGTATATTAAATTATCGTATTTGAACCCATAATCAAAATCCATTAGGTAATTTGATACAAGTGAATTTTACATAATAATTCTCAACTATCAACACTCACCCACCCTGTTGTATGATCATCCTCTCAAACACATAATAGGATTATTATGAACATGTGTAAGGACTATATTCTCAAGTTATTGTTTCACCATATTACAATTCCTTAATCTAATAACGTACGAAATTTAGATGCTACAAAATCACATAAAAGTTAAATCTAGAAGTGAAGTATTTGTAAAGAAATGGATTTTTGACCTAACTCAACCCCACCAATGTGTGACTCAACATATTTTCTAATTTTTGTATCTTAAACTAAAACTATAATTTCTTATCCAAGAACAACTACTCGATACAAATATTATACCATAATCAATTACTAACCATTATAAGTACACAAAACAGAACAATATGGTTCTTTTTCAAGGAAAAGGGATACAAAATCTGAAGGGCTGAAAAAGGTATGTGCAACAGTAGCTAATGACTTGAAAAGTAGAGAATCTAAAATCAAATAATCAACCCTTTCTCATGGTTTATCTTGCTTGTTGTTCAGCTTCTAGAGTATGAATGCTCTCTTTTGTCACTTTCCCTCACTCCACACTATAATTATTAATAAACGAGAAAGGTTTCAAAGTTCTAATTACAAAGTATACAAAATGTTTTTCAATCTGAAAGGAGTCAGATCCAGAAGAACTCAAAACTCTTCAGACTAAAATGATTAGTTATAAAAATTTAATAGAATAAAAATCTTACCAAAATTTTACTGAACAATCTGAGGTGATGCAGGGCTTGGTGACTCGTTTATCTTCTATGACATACAGTGATATAGAATAAACTCCTAAAAAAATGGCTGGACACATTAGTATGTTTACAAATTAAAAAGAAAGCATATATAAAAATTGTTCATCCATATTAGATATTTCACATGCTATATAAAAAAATAACTAATCACTAGAAAACGTAGAACTAAGTTGATAGAAGAAGTACAAAATAAATTTAAAAACTTTTTCCCCTTTCTTTCTATAGTCGATAAGAAAGAAATTTATAGTTCCATTAATTTAAACGTTCAAACAAAAGATTGTTGATCATAATGTCTTATGTTAATCTTCGGTATATGATAGATAATATTATCAAAGTATTATTCCACTAAATTTTACATAAGGACTCAAAAAAATGACCTAAACCTTGCAAAAATTAGCTAATTCCAAATGGAGGTTACTCACAAGGGACCACTCCAATATGCTATACTTTCTAAGCAATGAATAAACATGTAGATTTTTTTATTTTTTTAAAAAAAAGAATACCTGAAAGAAACTATAATAAGGAATGAAGTGCAAAAGAGGAATCAAGAACAAATAAGCAAACATACAACTTTTACCGTGCTTGGTCAAAAACCTTAAGATGATCACCTAGGACAACTATTCAAGACTTGTATGAGATAGCTAACTCAAACATAGATCAAACCATCACATAGTTTGTTCCTCTATGTTGTCGACTAGAAACATATAATTAAGTGAATTGAAAAATCCGACATCAATAGTAGATACCCAAAACTCAATAGATACCTTTGTATGATCAATGTTTATGAAAATGAATTAAATAAAATCAAAAAATAACAAGGGCTTTCTTTGCTTAGAGTGTTAAGCGAGAAGTGATGTGCTCGCTTCACTGAAGAATAACATTGAACTAGAGAGAAGAAGACATATAATAAATTTTAAATAGAGAAAAGAATGAAAAAAAACTAGAGAAAACTGTGATGAAAGTAAAAAGAAGAAGTTGCTTTAATGACATAGAAGAAGGATAAATACCTAGAGTTTGAAGAAGAGAAGCAAATTTATGTTCCCTCGCTTCCAGCGTCTATCAAAGAAGTGATAGCTGCATTGGTGTTACATCACCAGTGACAATGAAGGGCAGACAGTCGCTTCGCCTTGCTATATCACTTTAAGTGACGAAGTAGATACTTTTAATAATTTAATAACACTGATAGAGATCTTTTATATAATTATAAATATTCAAGTTTAATGCAAGATTCGAGATACAATAGTTCAATAATGCAGGGAAATATTGAAACACTGAATCATTCATTTGAATGGTAGAAAAAACAAGTTAAATTATAAGTTCAAAAGATCTTAAGATATCCCATTTCATATGCCACTAATAATTTATTTGATTGATCTCCTTGTTGGGTAATAAAAACAAACTTATAGAGCAAAAACAAAATGCAAATTATATATTTATCCTCAATATTACATAAAATAGAGCTATATGTTTAACCGTAACTTGCACACATAAAACAAAAAGATAAAAGAATATTCACATTAGGGAAAAGAAATAACCTATATGACTTCTTCAGATTTTCCATTAGAACTACACAACAATTCTCTAAAAGAGACTGTGAAAATTAAACATAGGAGATACCCACCATCTCCACTACAACTCACAACTTTTCGCCAACCGACCAACCCTGATGTGTAAGTTCAAGATTTTTCTACTTCTTCTTCATACCCACTGCTTTATTTCTGAAGAAAAAAACAATCAGTTCAATTTTTCCAAGTTTGCCAAATTCCATCATGATTGTTTTTCTTAATGTTGAATTTAATATTTAGCAATATTTGATCCTTAATGACCCAGTTGATATCCATGTTGGTCTTGAAGTTAGCTGGTATGGATTTAAAAGTAGAAATTTGATTATTTCTTGGATTGATTACAAGAGTGAGAAGAAAAAGTTGTGTGTGTTCTTGAGTTACTCTAGTTCAAAGTCTAATAAAACTATCGTGATTGTTGATACTGACTTAGTCTGACTATCTTAAAGAGTTGATGTATGTGTGGGTTGTTGCTTCTACTGTAGGGAACACTTAATTGCATTGTATTAAGAATTGGAGTTTCATCTAAAAGGTAGTGCATTTCGAGAAAGGAGAATTACTTTTTGTTTATGACTTTATGCCTAGTGAGAGTCTTGATAATGTTCTATATCAAGAATTTAAGCATGGAAATCTCACATTATAGATTTACAGACACAATATATCTTTACAGGTGAGTCAAGAGCCAGGAATATTATGCTTGATAGGAGTAACAATGAGAGGCTTTACGATTTCGGGCTGGTAAGACTTGTGGATCATGACAAGAGTCCGATCTCAGTACTTATATATGGAACAATGGGATATCTTGCTCCTGAGTACCATTAATACAGAAAAGCAACCGAGAAAACTGATGTTTCAAGCTATTACGTGGCTATACTAGAAGTGGCTAGAGGGAGGAGACCAATTAAAGGATAAAAGAGTGGTCATTGAATGGTTAATTTAGCTGATGGTTTGGAGACTCTAATCTGGAGGTCGAATTATTAACTCTGCACAAAAGTCTTAATGACGACTTCTAAGAAGAAGAGATGAGAAAACTGCTACTTTTGGACTGAGATGTGTAAATCCTGATAACACAAAAAGGCCTTGTAAGAGAAGAGTATTTCAAATCCTCATGAATAATGTGGCAGAGACTATCTTTGTTCCAAGAGTGAAACAACTCCAAATTCTCCACTAGTATCCTGTTTAGTATTTACGGCATTTTCTAGGATAAGGAATGAATAGGTACCAGATCATTGGCTAAAAATCAGTGTATATTGAAGTAAAAACTCTTTTGTGAATTTTCTGCTACAAATTCTTTCATTCTAACAAAGTAGGTACCAGATCATTGGCTCAAAATCAGTGTATATTGAAGTAAATACTCTTTTGTGAATTTTCTGCTACAAGTTCTTTCATTTTTTTTGTGTTCAATTTTAATGTGAGCTGATATACATTAGTTTTGACTAATATTTGAAATGAGGAAAGTATACTAGCTAGAGTTCAAATTCAGTATATTGAACTCTATGTAATATTTTGTTATCCTGAAACATTTCAAGATTGTTCAATCTAATCTAATTAACATGTCACAAGAAAGTTAAATAAAGCATAACAAACAGTCACATGGTTTGTTTCTACAATTCATGAACTAGAAACATAATAATTTAGTGAAGCAAAAACTTGAACATTAGGCAGATTTCTGCAACTCAAAAGATATATAGTCAAACGACAACAACCAACAAAATACAAATCAAAGTTAAGATTCCACCATCAAAACCATTGCTGAATTTTTAGAAAATGCACTTTATTCCTATAAGCTACTAAATTTTAAAGTCAAGAAGAATTAATACAAACGAAAAAGAGTGGAATAAATAGAAGTGATCATTGAAATTGATAATGCTAACTTAACAAGTGTGATCATGTGATCATAAACCTATTAATTTGAACAAAAATCAACATATAAAAATGGTAAATTTTTAAATCTTACCTTGAAAGAAAGTGTAAATCAATAGTTGATGCCCATACGGATGACAAATAATTTTTTCTTCTCCCAAAAACTCACAATTTGTTTCCTCACATAACAATATCCTGTCAAACGCAAAGAAGAAAATAAATCGAGATGCGTTTTCAATTTAAAAAACTTGAATAAAACACGAGTCTTCCACCTTAAAACCCTAGATTGGTCCTTCACCAACGCCAACGCTTAACAAAATACCTTATGGTGTTATCAATCTCATGCGCATCCAGTAGGAATAGGATAATCTGCATCTGCTTTTTCGCCAGCTTCTTTTTTTATCACAAATTTAAATCGAGAAGGCATTTTCACGCTTCAAGATTCTTCTCTGGTGATAAGATCTGTTGTAGGTTGAAACTTTGAAACCCTAAGGTTCTAATGAATTTTAATCAATTGGTAATGTTTTCTTTAGTTTAAAAGGGAGAGTGGGTTAAGGAAAAGGAATCCCGTGAGAAAGTGGCACATTTTTAGTTATCAATTTATTTTTAAAAACCGCATATTATGTTTTTTAAGGATAAAATATTATTTCCTTGTTAATACTGAGCAAAAATTACGCTTTAAGGACTGAAAAATAAATTGGTCGTTATAAGTATATTTATAACGACAGAATACACATCCTTTCGTTAAGAAATGGTCGTTAAAAGTCACATTTCTTGTAGTGCCCCTAGCTTGAAGGAGAACAATCAAGAAAACCTTTCTTCAGATTCTTGAATTAGTTTCTTGAAATCTCTATGGCCAAGAATTATGATTTTTATTAGTGATTCATAATTGTATGGAGGAATTTGAATTTGGAAAGAATGAAATTCTTGGAGGACTTACCTTGAAGAAGAATCTTGAAAAAGATTGAAAGAATTTTGAATGGAAGTCTTCTACTTTGATTTTTCCTTAGGGTTTGAGAGAGAAGAGAATGGGGGATTAAGAGATATAAATCTGATTATTTTGGGTCTTTAATTAGTCAAGAAATTCATTTAGGGTTTTCTTAGAGGTAAAAAGACAAAAATGATCCTTTTTAATATTTTCTCGTCGGCTAATTCGTTACTACATTGTATCATGTTACTAAAATGGTCATAACTTTTTACTCAAAACTCAGATTGTTGCAAAATTGGTGGCGTTGGAAAGAAGATTAAAATATCTTTAATTTGATAGTCTATGGGTCACGTAAATCTTTATATTCTAAGAGATATAGTCATTTGAAGTTGGTCCAAGTAAAACATTACATCAAAACTTAATCGGTATGGAAGCTTTAAACTCAACTTTGTGCTAAGGGATTCTAGTGACCTTAATTCAAAACCAAATTCATTCCCACACTAAAAAATTGAACTTTACACATATGAGCAATTTAAGAATCACCCGGTATGGTCATATTCACAAATGAAGATTGGTTCAAGTCTTAACTTAGAAATTTTCGGGGTGTTATAATATCTCCCCGTTGGAATCATTCGTCCTCGAATGACAGCTGTACCGAGAATGGAAAGGAAAGGAGTTACTCTTACTATCTTTCTGACTTCTGAACTTGCCCACTAACATAGGTGGAACTGATTCATACTAAGGGTTTGGAACTGTCTATAACACATAAGTCAAGAACGATATTGTTTTGAACATAGTCACGCTCTATCTAAAGTTATCTTATATGAATCAAAGGAATCTGGGCATGAAGTAAAAATAGAGCTACTATGCCTTAAGCGATAGACTGATAGCTTTGAAGCTTAGAAACACTTCTCAAATATGCTCTTCTTTCTTATTAATTACCACACTTCAATGGCTGCAACTTATAGCCCCCACAAGGGTATATGACTACTCTTACCAAGGTCTGTCTTTAACTGTATGTCCTTACTATATTCAAGCCTAACTCAAAATCACAAAGTACTTAACATAAGGTGATTATTCTAATCTAAATCACAAGATTCGGGTTTTATACTTCTATAGGAAATCTCACCCCCCATAATACTTCTCCTTATAATCGCATTCAACAAACCTTGAGCCTAAATCAAGAAACACCTAATGGATCATGCATTTGTCCACATGTTAACAACACCACATTCAAACCTAGTAATATAATCACTCAGTGGACTCCTACTAACCAATCCTTCCAAGAGTTTCTCATTCTCTCATCATCTCCACCAACTGAAAAATTCACGCATTACTATCAAGAACTAACTAACTTCTTTAACCTAACTATTACTCATAGTAAAACATCATTCATCCTTCCCTCACTTTTATATATAACCTTAGATGGAACAAGCACACTACTGCTACCAACATAAGAAACATCAACATTCCCCTTCTATCATCACTCAACCATTGTCATCAACATCACTCTCAAACTAAAAAGGATCACCGAAAGATCTTTAGGGTGAAAGATCATAAGCACGATTCATTTGAGAACTCTGATATAAGAATACGAATGACGTAACATTATATTGTTAGCTATTGAGAGTAAATCATGAATTTGTGATACTGAGCATACTATGAGACATGAGTGCTTATATGCATAGGTTCATATCATGAGGCTGGTATTCATAACTTTGTGGAGTAAGATTGAGATCAATGGGCTAAAGTCTTTGCCCGTCATTAATCTAGGAATTGAGTGTAGATGTGAATCTATCTAAAGTGTATGGGCATAGGTCATAGACACAATTCTGATATCAGAAACATCAACATGATGTTGTAATGACTAAACTTTGAGGAATACACTAGAGTATGAATGGGTTGATATAACACTATAACTCTTTCTGAACACATCATTATCATCAGATTCTTAATACTGGACTTGGTTTATCATCTTATCAACTTCCCCTTAGGTCTGAAGCTGATACTTTAAAGTTATGAATCTATTCCATCATTTTTAAACTACTCTATATTCAATTTACTCTAATACTCGGGAAAAGATTATCTCATGGCTAGTGAAATCTCCATAACCAAGTACTAAGACTCCTTCTAAGACCTCTTTCTAAGATGCTTCTATTAACCTCTTCTCATTGACTTATAAGGTTGTTTCATCTAACTCTTAAGGAAAACAAATAATGCTTACATCAGCCTATTCCACATTGACAGCTCAAAAATACTAGCTAGGCACACATGGAAAATCATTAATTGACTTGGAGCCTCATCCGACTACATACGATCTCGGGTACACCCCTTAATGCTCTTGCTAATTTAATGACTTAGCCTCGCTCATTGCTCTAATCTAAAAGTTAGGATCTCTTACTTGTACCACTCATATTCATTGCAGCTAACATCTCAATTCCTCACCTACTCTATGTCAAGTCTACCAGATTAGATCTCAAACTAACATCATCACCCTTATGATGTCATTCTTTTGATCACGACACTTATCTAAAATTCAAGCTTAATGTTTATTACTAAACCCGGATATCAATATGATTGTTCACTTACTATACTAACTTACCACTACTAGATAAAAATTAAGAAACACTCGCCCACTAAAACCTCGTGAAAATTAGTCAATCTTTATCTCTTAGTCTTCATACTTACAATTTACCATCACACTTCCTTTCACAACTTAAGTACTATTTACTCATTCACTATGCATCATTGCCTAACTAGTTCTGTAACCCTCTGAATATTATGGGCTCTCCCTTAAAAATCATAAGCCTAGCTTAGAGCTATCACCTCATGAATACTCTGCTCTTTTATTCTACACATATACTTGGCCTTCACTAACACAATGCTACATTGACATAAATTTCTTTCTGGTTAACGTGTACTCTAATTCATTCATACTAGTAACTCTTACTCTAGCTTCTATCATGAAATCTTCACAAACTCATCACTTCTTAGTCTATCCATAAAGGAAAACTCCTCATTAATGTATCCATCTTGAAAGGAAAGTCAGATTCTTTGAAACTGACATCCCTGTTAACAAAAAATGTTGTCATCCAGATCATACAACATGTAGCTTTTTTGAGTCTCAGAATAACCAATCATAACAAGGCATGCCATCATAACAACCATTCTTACCCTTGCAGCAAACTTATCACCTCTAGGTAGTTTGCTAACATAACATAGACAGCCAAATACCCTTAGGTGATCAAGGTTGGCCTCCGTACCATATAAAAGTGCATAAGGTGTCTTACCTTTGAACACTTGAGAAGGTAGTCTATTGATCAAGTAAACTGAGGTCTTGGCACAGTCACCCCAAAAACTGATGGGCACTTCACATTGGAATTTCAAGGCTCTAGCCACTTCCAAGATGTGCCTATGCTTTTTTTCCCACTGTACCATGCTGTTGAGAGGAGTAAGGACAACTACTTTGATGGACTATGCCACGAGAAACTAACATGTGCTCACACTGGGAATTAAAGAATTCAGTCCCATTGTTAGAACTCAAAGTTTTGACACAATACCAAATTGAGTCTGAATCAAGCACAATTTTTTTCAATACAGTAGTAACTTCACATTCACACTGTACCAAACAAACCTAAGTATATTTGCTGTAATTATCTACTGTAGTAAAAAATAATATTTTTTGTCATAGGTAGGCCTTCTATAAGGTCCCCATAAATCTACATGTAACAGATCAAAACATGCAGTTGTTTTACTACAACTGGTGGGAAAGCTTAACGTATGATGCTTAGCTAGAGGACATATGTGACATTTGTTTTGTAGTTTGGTGGATACACATTTATTAAGAGAGGGTATATGCTACATAACCGTTATGGGAGGGTGACCTAATCTGAGGTGCCAAAGTACTCCTTCTGCATAGGGGTTGAGACTAGCAACATTGATAGTTGGAGTAATCTTCTCCCGTAAGAGATATAGACCTTCCTTTTCTCTACCAATCCCCAAGACCTTGCCATTGTAAAGTCCCTGAAAGACACAAAAATCATGGAAAAATAGAACAACACATGAAAAGTCCTTGGTTATCTTAGACACTGAGAGAAGATTGAACTTGAAATCAGGAACATGAAGGACATTCTAAATCTTAGAAGTCCCAAAAATAGAAGCATCCCCTGCACTTGTGGTCTGTGATCTACACCCAGTTGGCACTTGAACTTTATCACTAAGGCGATTTTCAAGTTTCCTAATGTCAATAACAACTCTCTACAAGGTTTAATTTGATGAGAAGATCCAGAGTCAACAATCCACTCATAAGTAAAAATATTGGATAACAATGAATGTATACCTGCCATGTTAGATACACATTCACCTAGGTGATCTTGTTTGCCAATCAATTCCTGATACTGTTGCTCTGTGAGAAAGTAACCTGATCCATGACTGGGATGGTTTGGTCTTGAACTTTGCAGATTGTTTGATTTTGCATTGGAGCTAGAGTTGGCTATTGGTTTTGAACTGTGCAAGTGGTGTCTGATGTGCCTACTGGGAGGACTTCCTCCTGCTCTTGAAGTCCTGAGGATAGCCGACTACTCTATAGCAATAATCCTTCAGATGAACTTTGTAACCACAGTGAATGCAAGGAATTCCTCCACCTATAGCTCCTATAGATCCTCCAGAGTTTCCCTGCTTCTTTGGTCTATAACCTTGAGTAGTCCTACCAGCCAACATTGTCAAGGGATCCTTGTGAACATCAACTACACCCAATGATATTTTGCCCTCCTCTTGAGTCATGATCGCATAGGCTTCATTCACTGTTACATTTGCATTTCTAGAGAGAATGCTGGTCCTCGGGCTGCAGTAACTCTCATTGAGTCCCATAAGGAACTGCAACAATCGTTGTGATTTCAGATTGTCTACATAGAGATTAGACTCTTCACAGTCACAGGAAGCTAGTGGAACATGACATCAATTTCATTCCATAGATCCTTCATCTTTGAGTAATAACATGTCACAAAGTCAGTTCCCTATTTCAAATTTGCAATTTCACTCCACAGATAGTAGATCCTAGTCAAATTCGATCGGTCAAATTGCTCCTTGAATTCTTCCTAGACCTTCCTAGCAGTAAAAGCATAAACTATGCTAGGAACCAATTCAACATAAACAATGCTACCAATCCAGGATAACACGATCACATTGCATTTTCCCCATAATTCCTCCAGTTCTCCTCTAAATTTGCTCTTAGGGCAAGTACCATCTAAAAACCCAAGCTTAGACCTTTCCCTTGCAGAGCTAGTTTCATCGATCTACTCCACAGGGAGTAATTATCTGGTCCTGTGAGTTTAATCGGATTTATTACCAGTCCTAGAGAATCAGAAGCTTGAAGGTAGAAAGGGTGATAATGATCAAGTGCTGATGTAGCTGGAGCTGCCATGGATGCAGTAGGTTGGTCCTCTGGCATCTCTGCACCTATTGAATAGTTGCGATGAACTCAAAACTCTATGCTCAGCTGGAGGTTATATCGCTACTTTGATACCATATCAATTTTGTGTTTATCTCACAGCACATACATCCACCATTGATGTGGATTTCTAAGCTTACAGAGGAAATAGAGAAGGAAATGAGAGAAACTGTTTTATTGGATCCGAAAATCATAATTGCAATTACATGTGCTTTTGTACTTATAGAATTAGTTGTTAGCTGTTAGTTGGATCCAGCTGGCAATGATTGTAATTAACCAACTAATCTGTAACTAACTAACTAATTGATTCTCCTAGAAACAGTTAATTCAATAGGCTACATAACTTAAATCTTAATTAAAATAACTCTCCCGAGAGTTCCAGAAATGCCTATTTACAAGGTTTGCAGTACAAACAATTACCAAATAAGCACAATAAACCAGCCAATATAGCCTTGAAACATAATAAAAACAACCACGATCGTTGAGTTGAGCTAAAATTAATTTTGACAATTGACAAATAATTATAGAAAAATCAAATCATTTGGAAATATTGATTATATTTCTGAATATTAGACTACAGACATTGAATGATCTAAATCCTTAAGAGAATTAATATTGTTGATCAGAAGTTGCTATGCAGATTCCAAGTACAAGAAGAATTCCTTGAGGATCAAGAAATGCATCAGTGAACAAAGAAAATAGGAGAAAATGTGTGAACAAAGAAAATACGTGCATCAAGGAATATATTAGTAAACAAAGAAATTTTCTTACACTTTCATGAAAGGAAAGTAGGATAAAATGTGTAGAGGTTGAAACCAAGTTCTACTGGGATTAGATTCCTTCACCAAAGTATGGAAGATGTCATCCATCACCACTCTTATATAACTCACAACATTGATGTTATTGAGGCTTACTCGATTCACACGAATACAACGCTATTCTTGGCAAATAAGAGTGGTTGTGAGGAGTGCATAATATTGAGTGATTCAAACTGATCAACGAGAGAACCTATTCCAGAGGAAGTTACCACTTAGTTCTTGAGTTGGTTAGGTTTGAGTATTTTTTGATTTTTTATTTTAACCTATTTGCTTTCTAGAAGTATTGTAATAGGTGAGAACTCTTTCAAATATGAACACACTCTATTTGATTGTCAGGCCGTCTTAACCCTTAGGCCACTAAAGCCATCGCTTGGTACCCCATATATTTTGGGGCCTCTATTTTTAAAAAAACAATTACTTATATATGTTTTTCTTTTATATA
>JAJOOE010005056.1:0-23265 GCA_036250405.1 Solanum raphanifolium
TATATATATATATATATATATATATATATATATATAAAATTGAGCATAAGGTACCAATGACTAAACCTCAGGTTCTACTTCTTGCGATGCAAATTCGAATCCTGTTGGGTTCACTTTTTAAAATTCTAGCATGCTGCATTCAGTGTTAAAGATGTTGTGGCTATGTAGCATAGAACCCTTGACCTCTTCTAACAAAGAACTTAACTATACGTCTACACCAAGTAGACAAGGCTTTATTTTGTGTTAAAAATTGTTGATAAATATTAATTATAGTTTTCCTCTGTGAATATTGATACCACTTCCCCAAAATGTTGCATACGTGTTACTGTTCAAAGCAGTGCGACACCCGGAGCTTCCTAATCCTAAGTCCGCCTTTGATTCCATTAGAAGCAATCTGTTAACTTCATTTACATTTAGTTTAGAGGCAGAAAGGTATATTGACTAAACAAGTTCTTCAGTAGGAAACAACAACATATCCAATGTAATCCTACAAGTGGGGTATAGGGAGGGTAGTGTGTACGTAGACCTTACCCCTACCTTGTGGAGGTAAAGAGGTTATTTTTGAAAGACCCTCGGCTCAAGTGCAACAAAAATAACCTATAATTATTTTTGGAGAAACTAATATTCATCCCAAAGATGCCTTATATGTTTCCCAAGCATCAAGAAGGAGAAAGGCTTAGCTAAGTAGTAAAGCGAGAGATAGAAAAACATGCCAGAAAAAAAATTCTTAGTAACTCCACACTTCCCAAAGGAAACTCAATTTATGATTTTAAAGAAAACAAAACGCTGGAATCAATATAACAAAATAAGATGCACCAAAAGTATTGGTCATACAAGTAATCAAATGTACTTAGAAGACATCCATATATACCTGCCAGCATCTTTGCTGCTTCTCCTGAATATACAACTAAAACTGAGCAAAGTTCCTTCAAGTCCTGCGGTTGGATGAGGTCTTCCAACAGAGACCTTCAACCATGACATAACAATTAGTTTGCTGAATGAGCAGTACAGGTTAATTTCTTAGGAGGCAGTTACTGCTACCTGTAAGTAAACTTGGAAGGACCCACTGTTGTAGCATTTCCAACACATGGACCAGGACTTGAAGACAATGAAGGTAGGACAGAAGATTTAATATGGTTCCCCTGTATAATACAGTATGTTATTTCATCCATCAATTATTTTCTAAAAAAATTAAAGCAGAGTCAACTGCGAATTGTCACTCCTGCTTATATTAAGCAAAAATATGACGAGAATAAGAGCCTCTTTGAATTGGCTTTTGGCTTATTTTCACCATTTTAGCTTAAAATGTGCTTATAAGCACTTCTAAAATTTATCCACACACTAAAAAAATGCTTAAAAGCTATTTGGCTTAAAATCACTTAAAATAAGCCAATCCAAACAGGCTCTAAATCCAGAAAAAAAATCATGTAGTAGTTAAATGCCTTTTCTCAGATGAAACCATGCCCCTGTGCAATCAACTATTATCAGCAATGCAGTGTTGCCCGGTGGATAATATGAGAAGGAACTCAAACATTCTTCACTAATCATACAGTTGAAAATGCATCGACTCAATGGTGGAAAAATATTGTTTACCTGTTGGAGTTGTCCATGCCTGTGAACAGGGTCCTTAATTGTTGACGCAAAGAACAGTTCCTGGCTCTTTCTTTTCCTATTCACTGGAGGAGATCCATAACCAGAAGATCCAATGGCACCTGTGATCGCAGCATTTGCTGCCTGTTGGAGATATGCCATATTGTTTGCATGATCTCCATGAAAAAGAGCCTGCCTCTCTTCACTTCCTTCAAAATTTTTGCAGTCCATGCATTTACAATTTTCAGAGCAAAGAATATTGGCTTGGAAGCACTCACAGTACTTCTTGAGGCAACCTGATTTCTTGCAGTGGCATCCTTTGTTATGCTTTGCCAAGACTAAACCATCCCCAGTTTCCTCCTAAAAGGATTTAGGCGCAGTTCAAAAGTTATCAAATAGATGAAGAAACAACAAATGGAGCTACTTTGATTTACTTCAAATTTCAACTTTAACTTTGATGTGATGCTTTCTCTATCAAACTAATATTCAAAGGTGCATTGTTATGAGAATAGCTTGCATAGAAGCACCTTCTTTTATTCCTACACGTAGTACACAGAATATAGATAGAGAAGGCACAGATTCCAAGATTAAGTCAACATATCCCTATTCAAATGCAAGCTTGAGTAACCACATGCATTTACATTTACAAGCTCAATTCAAGCTCAAAGTCAAAGTAGAAAATGATCTATATTGACTTCTCAAGCTCGAAAAGTTCAAGTTATTATTGATTATATTGCATTTCCTACTTTTTCAGAAAGCAATTTTTAACTAGGTCATTCCTAAAGAGAGATCGCAATAAAGCCATAGTATCTTAGACCACAAGGACATCAGTGAGAGTAGGACATCTTTAAACCAGAAAATATTTTTTATGAACAATTCAAATTTTAAGAAAGCATCATCTACAAATCAACTTAATTTCAAAAAGTACCTTATTATCTCGAGCTCCATGTGGACTGCTGGCAATTTTAGGCCTGAATGCATGTGGATTACGCTCTAAAGTAGCTTCAACTGCTTCGCGCCTAGCAGGCTCATTTTCAACATTGTTATGACAATTGTTACAATTGCACCCATCACAGTATACTCCAGATGCAAAGCATTCACAATACCTGACCCAAAACAATTGAAAGAAAGCAGAGAAAAAAGCACATCGCATAAGATCTAATGCTGTGTTGTTCATTCAAATACTATCAGCAAAACACCCAACAAATATTGAGTAACTTAAGAAAACAAATAATCACCAGGATAAAGTAGTAAATTAGAAGACACTTTACATATTGACAGAACACGAACACCTTGTATATCTCCTAATCTTATAATACAAAAACATGACATCCAATCCATACTTTGTAGAAAGCGATTCTAATAGTATAGTAACACATAGACGTGAAACAATTTTAAATACATGAAAAATAACAGAAAATGGGATTATATATAAATATTACCAGCACCCTTACTGTGAAAAAAAAGAAATGCAATCACCTTACCTGTCTGAAATAGACCAATGTCCCACAAACTGACTTTTTACATGGGTTGGTTTTCAACCGTAGAAAACAAATGTGGTGGTTTATTTTGATTTGATGTATAATATAGCTTCAAAAACTCAAACAAAACCTCCATTTTCGAAATACAGACTGAATACATTGCATGGCCACTTTGAAACAAATAGCCCATTTATTCATGGCTAGAACCTAATTGCCAAAAGGTCCACTTTTGCAAGGAGTGAATTTACTAAAAACTGTGGTTTTATATGTGGGCTTTAGCTGGTAAATTTTTCACATATTTGTATTATGTATAAACCCCAAACTTCCATGTAAAGCACAAAAACATAAATTTCAAACCCTAAAACTTATCTGTTTATACTTTAGACCCTATACTTTGAACTCCTAATGTAATGTCATATAACCCAAAACCCAAACTTTTTAGTGTAATGTTTAACCCTAAACAACTAAACTATAATCTATACTAAAACTGCCCAAACCATCCACCTAACACCCACAACCTAATTTAAGTACTGAAACATGTGGCCTTTTACAACAAATGTGTGGTTTTGGTTTTATATTTTCCAAAACCTGCGCAGATATGATTTTGGTTATGGTTTTACTTCAATAACCACCACAAAAACCCCTATGTACCATCCATGTAGACATCTATCTAGTCATCATTGACTGGATATCTTGTGCGGTTAGATAATTCCTTTTCTTAAAGTTTTACCACTATGTCCTTGTGCTCAGAAGATTAATGCAAAGACAGCCAGTACTATGACACAAAGAGAAAATAATGGACATATGCTCCTGCAAATGAAAGTTTGCCTACTTGAGCAGATTCAAAAAGGCCCGAAAAAGCATATGGAAGGTAAATATAAGTGATGGACTAGGCTTTAATCTCATTATTATCCTTCCTTTTGCAAAATTACCAATAAACCCTAGGAAAAAATTAATAGCTTCTTTAGAACAGGGATTAAACATATGGCATGTGTCATTAAACCTTCCTGTTGGGAATTGTTGAGTTGACAATATTATGACGACTTTTGTTTGGAAAATGAAATATGTTAATTTCAATATACACTATCTTTCACAGAAAGGAAATATCTCTTATCAACAAAAAGTAAGTGACAGATGAGAAAGAAAACAACATGAGAAACAAGAACAATGAGACAGAAAATAAGAATCATCTGTTAAATATTAAATCTTTCTTCATGTGAGAGAAAACCGAGATTTTAGGACATTCCACAATTGGTTTTTAATCCTAACCAAACTCTAGTCACCTTGTACATGATCCCTCACTTTATATGACCATTCTCACAATCTTTCAAATTCCTATAAATAGCAAAATATTTGGGGAATACACAGGCAATATTGATGCCAAATTGTTTAGACAAAGATTAATCAACCCCAAGATAAGTCTTGTAAACCAGGCAACAGAACAATCATTAGCAAGTTCCCTCAAATATATGCTTCCCAACAAACAAAGAAATTTCTACATTGATGTCTTAGCACTTCTTTGGTTGGATCACCTTGACGATAGTTTTTTCTATGGAAAATCATGATTATGATACTTGAACACCTTGATAATTGGTTATCTTCTTGAAATGATCAGGACTTGCTATTCTTCTTTCATTTCCCATTCCAAGATTTAGAAAAAAATATTAAGTTAACATATAGCTCTTCTTCTTTAATTGCTTTCCTCATTTGGTAATTTTCTTTCTGGAGGGTGGTTACTGAAATATTGGAAGTTGTCTACTTGATTTATGATAAATCTATGGCTTTGTGCTCAAATATTGAAAAGTCTAGTATACTCTGAAGAGTATGGGAGTTAAATAATTATAGGGTTTTCTAATGGTCATTACCTCATGTATATTCCTTCCAACAAATGTTTTGTCAGCAAAAAGCGGAAAATGGAAATTTCAGAGCTTACCAGTATCACCTTCATGTATTTGCCATCGATTAATAAATTTTAGTTATTTTTGAGATTTTCGACATAAGTTCTGAATGAGAAAGAGGTAGTACTTACAACTTTAAACATCGAGAGTGTTTGCAGTTGCACTGCTTTTGCTTTTTAGGAGTACCATCTTTTACTTCACTAGCACCTTGCCTTGGACGTGCTCTTGGAGATTCTGGTTTCCTGAAAACAGTGAGTATTAGCATCATATAGATCATATTAAGTCTAAGCTAACATAAAAGTGCTCCCTGTCACAGCTTTATAATTCAGAGCTCCAAAAATTTGCCTAGAGCCCACAAGCACACCCAAAATTTAACATGTTTGAGGGGAGCAAAGCAAGAGAGCTCTTTGAATATTATGTCAAATTTCAAGCCAGAGCGATGTGAGACAAGCATCATCATGTATTCTGAAAATGATTTCAAAACTTATCGGCAAATTTAGGACCAAGAAGGCAGAAGGTAATATGATCAACTAATCAGAGACATGTTAGATGGCTAACCACAAATTAATATAAGGTTAACAGTTTGAATGTAAAGTACACCGACAAGCAAAATGGAAGCCAATCCAGGTGAAGCATGCCTATACGTGTACAATTATTGTTTCTTTCCATAAGTTAGCAAGTCAGCTGCAAAATGACTTACAAGGTTGCAAGCAAGGGATCATGATTATCATCTCTAAAGTCATGTATAGCCTCACAAATCAAACAAAATATAGAAACAGTGAGCCAAACTGGATCAAATGAAATATAAATAACAAGAAGGCAAATCCAAACATTTTCTTCCCTCTCGGCCTCTCACCTATCCCCGTCTCCTCGGGGATTCAAGAAACAAAACTCATTTCTATCCTTTTTATCTGACACTAACCTACACAACAAACTACTGATTAATTATCTATCCCAACTCCACAAGAAAAGCTTGACTTATCCCTAGCAACACTGCCCGATTTTGTGAAAGGAATCTCAAATTCTGAATTTTTTCGTATAACCAAGAAATCTGTTATTTCAGATTTAGAAACTCAGTGGCGTGGGCCAACCATAAATCTAGACTGTAAAACCTTTGCTATTGAACCAAAGCCCTGCAGGTGTCCCATATTCTCTTCCTACATGCTTAAAGAGGCAATCTTTAGCAGATAGCAAACAAATTATAGAGTTTAAAACAAACTTCCAACCATCATTTCCTCTAATCCTGCCAAATTTCAGTGACATGAGCTAAAAAAGAAACCTTTTTTTCCAATGAACCATAGATACTTACGGAGGTCGTATTGAAGGATGAGTCGGAGGCACCGCCGTTTGTTTCATCGGCATCAACACCATATGTTGCTGCGGCTGTGGTGGCGGCTGTAATTGTGGCCTTTGCACCGGCGTTAGCTTCACTGGTACGATTTGTGTACCAGACGTCGTCATTACTAACGGCTGAATCTTCTGACTCTTCTCCGTCACAGCCGTAACGGCGGCCGCCGGAGATTGTCCAAACACCGTGAAATCCAGCTGCCTTGCCAGCTTCTTCGCCGGAAAATCCACTCCTGTACCCACCGTAGAAGAAACAACAACCTCCGATTGTCCCTTGTTTGGAGGGAAAGAATCCCCTCCCTCACTTTTCTCCATTCAAACAAAACTCAAAAAATCCTCAACTGAATTCAAAATTTTCAAAATTCACTAATCCTCCACTACAAACATCACAACAATTCCTCAATATCCATCAAATTACACCAAAAAAAACCTCAAAAATTCAAAATTCATCACGTAAAACTCTATCACTCCTTAATCAGATTCAAATTACAAAAATCCACCAAACATTGGCTCAAAAATCAACAACTATTCACCAAATTCAACAAAAAATCGATCGAAAAACACACACAAAAACGTGTATCTGTGTGTATATACAAACGGAAGAGGAGATTTTTAATTTTATTTTTCCGAAGAAGAGAAAGAAGAAGGCTTTTGTGTTTTTGCTGCTCCCTCTAGCTTTTGAAATTCAATTTTTGTAAATATTGGACGGTTAGAGTTTGATTCTATTTTCATCGTACGGTGGATAAGGAGACAATTAATCGACGGCTTGAATTCATAGAAAGCGGTGTAGGATTATATCTGACCGTCGATTAAAAGAGTAATTAGAATTGTGTGTTTGTCTTTTTCTTATGCTCTACCATCATCAAAATAAGATGACACTTTCATTATTCGATAAATAAAAAATTAAAACATTTAAAATTATATGAAAAGTACTATAAATTGTAATTTTTTGTAAATTAATTTAATGAAAAAATACGTAAAATGTTAGTCAAAATTCTTTATAGTTTAACTCTAAAAAAGAAAATCATGATAATTAAAATCGGACAGAGGGAATATATTTTTTAAAATATATATTCTTAATATAGTAATATCATAAAGCACCTTAATACTACAACACTAGAAAACAATTTCAAAATAAATATTCCTCCAATACCAAACACACCAGTATTAAAAATAATTATAGAAAAAGAATAAAATATTTCTGCAATACCAAACACACCAAATTAATTCTAGCATTCTATTTCATTTAACGTGTTACTTATTTTTATGTTATTACTAGTATTAGAACCCTATTAGTAATAGATTTTTTAAAAGTGCATTTTTATATCTGAAAACATCTAAGTTTAAACTTTCTATTTTACATTTAATAATATGTTTGTATACATACCCATAGAAATGTCATAACTCATAACAAGTAGAAAACAAGTTACCAAAACACTATAATCAGTTATAACAATAATTATTAAAAACATATCAAAAGCGAATAGAATAAAAATAAAAAACATTCGGAACAAAGAGGGAGTGTCTTTCGTAATGAACAAAATGAGGATGGTGAAACTATGATGATTCCAACATGTGAAGAGGAAATACGCAAACACTTCATAATTAGGAGGTAAAGGTGGGTATGAGGAGATTGATTCGACATGACAAAACATATCATTAGTTTAGTGAAGACATGACCCTAAATATGAAGATCGAAAATTAAGATAAAGATTAGTAGGTAGTTGAGCGTTGTCCAATTTCCTTGTCAATATTTTATTTTAACTATTAGTGCTATTTTATTCTTCAATTTTAGTATATCATTGATTTTAATCATCATATTATTTGTTGTTGTAATGTCCTTTTCTTTATTTAACTCAGTGGTCTATCAGAAACATCTTCTTTACTTTTCAAGGAAGGACTAAAATTATTAACACACCCTCCCAAGCTCTCTTGTACAATTACGTTAGATATGTTATCTTTGTTATAGTCACGTAAACAAGTTATTTAGGAGCTTTTTTTTTTAATAGATTATGAACATATAAATTTTTTTTTATTAAAAAAGAAACCGTTGAATACTCAACTCCGAATTAGCGCTGCATTTTTCTTGAGAAAATGAAGAGAGTGAGCATTATATACGCCGACATCGGCTTTCAATTAAAATTCGGATAACCAATGAAAATACGACACGTGGCATTAAGCGAATAGAGAGCGGGAAAATAGGTGGGCTCGAGAGCACGTGATTTTTTAATTTTTAGCGCACAGGGAAAATGTTGACTTTTGTGGGGACGTAAAACATAAATCATTGTATAATCGAATCAAAATTAATTATATCAAAGATTGGTAATCATACGAAGTGATTTGAATGTCTTGATTGACTTATGCTGATAAATTCATAATGTTAGAGCTTAAGAGTGAGGAAATGGAATGCCCTTGAAGAATAGGGACCACTTTATTCAAGTAGAGGGTAGCACAACCTAAGAAGTTCCCTTCAGCACACAAACAATGATAAAAAAGAAACTGATAATCATGATGTTCAAGCCAGTTTGCATGATTAATTTCACGGGATATCTATCACCTACTCACCTTCCACCAGCGACATGTACCAGATAATAACTCTATCCACCAAGGTAAGGATAGATGGGAAGAAATCACAATGATAATATATATTAATTGAGTATATAAATATGTTTCCATTTCTCTATTGGTATTCCAATAATGGAATCCATAGTTGTTACAACTTGCAAAAACTTGAGAATCCCTTCCAACAAAATATATGAAGTGCTGCATAGTTAAATAGTCTGCAGCAAAAGATGATGTTGATCATCACGCGGTAGTCTGGAAAACAAATTCTGAAAAATAAAAACGGACTTCCCAGCTCAAGAAAACTGAATTGAGAAACCATGATCCGTGGTTGAAACCTTCGTTGGGCCAAAATCATCGAAGTCTGAGTCGGAGTTTAGATCTCTATGAAATTCGTCAGGTGAATCATCATTCTCAGAGCTGTGTTTGGAGGGAATCCTCAATTCAGACGATGGGACTGGCAAAGGATCTTCATTTAGATACTTGTCGTGGAGTAATTCCATTGCAGTAGCTCTACCAGCCGGGTCATAACATAGCAACTTTTTGACGAGAAGAATTTCGTCAGTTGACCTGTTGGATAGACATGCTTCTAAGCCAATCGGCTTATCTACTTTACCGAATGACATAAGCTTGTAATCAGGAAGATCCGCACAACCAGGCCAGACTTCTTCAGATAAGTTCCCCAGAACACTTAAAATTCTGCCTATTTGATCAATGTCAGCATTTCCAGGAAAAAGTGGCTCCAAACGCAGAACCTCTGCAAAAATACAGCCTAGTGACCACAAATCAATCTCTGGCCCATACCTAGTGGATCCGTAGAGTAGCTCAGGTGCCCTGTACCAACGAGTGCCGACACAAGATGTAAGTGGAGGAAAACAATCATGCTCACCATCGTCAACATCATACGAATATGTGCCCGGTAAGAGATCTTCCTCAACATAACTCATGGTTCCTGTAGCTAGACAGGAAGTGTCCCCATCTTGAATATTACTATCTTTATCAGTGTCATCGAAGGGCCTGAATCTGAGCTCATCTGACTCTCCAAGACGGGCTGCTTGAACCATAGATCCTGGGTCTTCAATAAATACACCTCCTTCAGAAGACACATCTGATATGTGTTTGAAATGTGATGGACCAGCCACAGTTCCCTGATAAGGAGTGGTCTGTACATACGGCTGTTGATTGTCATTAGCTACAAACCCGGGGGCCAGTAGTATCCTAGCCTGTGTGGAGCAAGAGGAGGCAAAGTCATATGGTTAGAAGGAAAAGAACATTAACCAGAAGTGGACTTGCAAAGAATCTACGCATTTAATGATGTTCCAGCAGAAGAATAAAAGCACTATGGATGCCCCCAAGAAGGCTCTATTCTTGCAAAAGAAAATGTTATGCACATAGAGTTAGAGTGGATCTAACCCTTCACTGAGTTCAATAGAACTATTGGTTTTGGCTCGAACTATGTACACATACAAGCAACAATAACAACTGCTACACTGCAGTCCAAACAAGATTAAGGTCTTCTATAGGAATCCTCAATGGCCATGTTTCTCCATTTAAATTCTTCTCCGACCAAAATTATACAAATAATTCTCTATAATCCATATTTCTTTTCATTAAGAACATAAGTTCTCTATTTTCTACTAACATATAAATCTCTCACAAGGCTAAAAGACTACAAGAAAACATGAGATCTAAAGTGACATACTACTATAAATAAAACATATACCCAACTAATTGGTATCACTGGACCTCCACACATCCCAGTAAACTAAAGGAAGCATGACCTTAGTAATATATGAACCACAGGATTAAGGATCTTGTGGTTCTATCAATTAAGAAGTAACATTCAACAATTGATGTTCCCAAACTAGTCGAGCAAAAAAGAGATGCTCAACAGATTCAAAGCTTGAGTTCATAGTAAAGTCAAGCAATAACATTTAATTTAGGCTCCTTCCCTTCCACTGCACGTAGCCACGCTAGCAGGTACTACAAGCCCTCTGTCCCACACACCTAACCAGCTTGTGTTGTTCACCACTTCCATTTAAAGCTCGAATTTGTTGAAGCAGAGCATAGTGCGCTTTAGGCGCTAAGCAAGAAACATCCATACTTGTATAGATTCATATCTTTCACTAAGTCAACATGGATTCCATAATATTGCAACAAAAAGGAAATGTACAAATATATAATAAGATCATACTCATTCTAAACCTACTAATCTAGCAATCCTATATACTGGATTCGCCTTTGTATTAAAGCTACTAACTCGAACAAGGAGTTTAGTGACTGGACACCTCAAAGGATATCTTTTCGAGCTATATACTCCAACTCTCCTTAGCTGTAAATTCCCTTATGCTTTGCAATCAAAATTCTACTAATAAGAAATGAAAATTCGAAGAGGTTTACATGTTAAAGTTCCCATCTTGACGAGCTTTATGCCTAGAGAAAGCCTGTCTGTAAGCTCAAATGAATCAGAAATACTCTCAAAAAAGGGCACAAATATCCGATTGATGCATAGTAAAAAATACACCTGAAGTATCATATTTTTGCGAGTTTTCCCCTTGAACTATCAAAACATGGATTAATTTGATATTGTTGAGCTTAAAAAAACAGAAAGTAATGAGCACCTGTCCAAAATCAGCCAATTTGAGGATCCCATCAGAAGAAATCAACAAATTCGAAGGCTTCAAATCTCTATGTACAATCGAATTCCGGTGACAAGCATCAACTCCACTTAAAATCTGCATCATCCATCTCTTAATCTCCCCTAAACTCAATCCCTTTTCCCATTTCTTCGCTTCCTTAATAAGACAATCCAAATCTGTATGCAAATACTCCAATACAAGCACCGCATCTTCATCCTCCCTCCAGAAATACTCATGTAAAACGACGACGTTTGGACAATGCTGAAGCGTCTGTAACGCTTCGATTTCCCGAGCCGCTGATTGATAATCGTGGATTTCTTTGAGAGCGACGGTGACAGAATCGGATCTCCGTCGAGCTTTGTATACATCGGAATATGCTCCGGCGCCGATCCTGTTGAAGATTTCGTATTTTACGGTGATCTCTTTTCGGGTATGGATGCTCCAGCTCTTCGTTGATGGAGGATCCATATTATTTTTTCTTATATGTTGAACTGCAAAAGGAAAGTTTTGATTATTTTTTTTGACTTTTAAAGAAGAAGATGATGATTGGTTATGTCACGTGAGTTAGAGTCATTGCACGTGCCTAGTTTTAATAACAACAATTATTGAAGTGTAGTTTAGTCGCGGATTAGAAGCTAAGTTATTCATGATATCATGTTCAGTAGTTTTTTTTCTTGCTATATAGAAAATGTAATATATTTAATACGATGTTTGATTTACAATTTAGAAACTCGCTTATTAATGCTTACATGTACAAGTGTAATGACTTTCGTGATAATTTTTACGTGTTTTTACTGCTTTGCCCCTTTTTGTAGCTTTTGTGTGTGTTGGCTATGGGGTTTTGGCTTGCCTACCCGGGGGTTGTGGTAGACGTTGTCATGGCTAGATTTCAGATCATGACAATAAATTTTATGAGGAAATCTATGTATTGTTTTATGCAAGGTAGAAAATGAACTTACTAAACTTTGCTTAACTAAATCGGACACAATTGTTTTTGAGACGAATTAAAGAGAAAAAAATGTCATATAAATTGAGATAAATGGAGTATTTATTTAAATAAAAATTTAATGTGGGATAGTGAATTTTTTGTCCTCGGTCCCTTTTGTTTCAGTTGTTTAATTCAGAATCTTTACACAAATAGTCAATCAAATTTACTGTTTAATTTTTATAATCGATCTACATGAATTATACATAATATTCAGACCCAAGTCTAGCGTTATTCGAAAGGAACAATTGCTTTTAAATTTTGGCTCTATAATAAATAGAAAGAAGAAAAGAATTATCTAAGGCTATTGCTTAGTAGTAATCTTTGGGATTTTGTTTCTTTACATATTCTTCTCAATCCTAATATTTTCACGCCTGTGTCAGATTTTCCAAAAAAAATGAATGACCTTTAGAGAATCTGAAACAAAACCGACAATATTTTTGAATGAATCCGAGCAACATAAATTGTCATACACATATCAATGAGGGAATCAACAAATTCCCTGTGCTTTTATACATCTAGTTTATGGTACAAAACAGATGCTATATGAAGAACAACTTTGCCTAAGCCATATTAAGATATTTCAAATCATCAAGTAGAAAATGCTAATTTCCTTCTGATTCCACCACCACCACCACCAACAACTTGCATCAACTCAACTACGCCTCAGTCCCAAGCTCGTTTTAATAATCTTATGAAATAATATAACACGAAATCCACCTAATGTTTTGCTAAACAGCATCACAACCTCCACATACGATCCCCCTGCTATCGGAGAGAAATGAGACGTTAGATAATGAACAAGTTGGAGATAGAGAATCAACATCTGTGGAAAATTTTCATGTTGTAAATACATTGAGACAGTTTTGAGAGCTGTTAAAAGCATTGTTATTAGTGAGTTCAACAATGTCTTAAAGTCTTTGTCATTATCAAGATTTTGGTCCTCTAACTAACTATGTTTCTCGGACTCTTCCAAAATGTCACCAATGTGTGTTGGATCCTCAAAGAGTAGTACATTTTCGGAGAGTACGTGCACATAGTTAACCAGACAAAATTGAAGTAGCAAACATTGATAGATAGCTTTCACAGAATCAGAAAATGTTTTCACTTACACAATTGAGCAGCCTGTGCTTCTGTGCCTTTTCTTACTTGAAACTTCCAGCCTCCTAGGAGGTTGAAGCACAACCTTGATTGCAGTATCGAAAACAGCTTTCACATTCTGACAAACACATACAAAATACTTTAGTGAACAGACGATATGTTCGATAACAACAACAACAACAAGATATCCAGTGTAATCCCACAAGTGAGGTCCAGAGAGGGTAGAGTGTACACAGACCTTACCCCTACCTCGTAGAGGTAGAGAGGTTGTTTTTGAAAACCCTTGGCTCAAGTGCAGCAAATCAAAGTAGTTATGAAAAAGGAGATATGATAACGGATAAAACAGGCCAATTAATACGGAAAGCAGTACAGGGCATCAAGAAAAAGAATAGTAACAACAACGAAATAATGCAGTAACTAAAACACAAATGATAACGGATGGTAACAAATATCAAAAGCCAGAAACTACATGTATAAGGCTAATACTATGACGATATGTTCAACAACAACGTTCCTATATAATAGCTAAAAAACGTCTAGCAGATGACGTGTACTTGATGAAGCTGAATGCATTCCATATCTAAGGTTAATTTGCAGCAGAATTGATGTACCTGTTGTGTTTTAGAGCTGCATTCAACATAAGCTGCAGCACCAATTTGTTTCCTTAGCTCCTCACCCTGCATTCAAGCTAATCGAGTTATTTGTGATGTTCCATCTATATCAAGCGTTTTACAAATCATAATGCTATATAGCGATAACACACTTGGGCAGGTGTAATGATATTTGAACCCATTTGATCAGCTAGATATCCGTTGTCATCTCGAAGATCTGTACATATAAGAAAACATATGGACACAAAGTCTCAGGTTCTGATCTTAGGGGCTCGAATACAGTAAAATCCGATAAAATTTGAATCCATTTTGATACTTACCTAACTTTGTTCCAACAAGTACAATTGGAACATCAGGTGCAAAACGACGAAGTTCAGGCATCCACTGCATATAATTCAGAGTAAACAGAGTAACTACTCAATAATGAAATTGCAAATGTGACCATATGTTTGTTCAACGAAAAGACAGCAAACCACTATGAAGGGAAAAGGGTAAAAAATATCGCTCTACTATATGAAATATCTCAATTTTACCCCACGTTATACTTTGAGGCCGTTTATACTCTTGCCGTTAGCAAATCCTCTTGTACTTCATCGGATCTCCAACACGTATCAAAATACCTTAGGAAAAAGGTTCAAATGTATCCCTTTACTTCTGATTATGATTCGGAATATTTCAGGTTGGAGGTCCGTTAAGACCAAGGGAAAATGAACAAGGATTTGCAAACAAGTGTATGAAATATGAATGTCCAAAAACAACAATAACAACAACGACATATTCAGTATAGTCCCACAAGTGGAGTCTCGAGAATGGTCCAAAGTACTAAAGGATGATAAATGAAGACACTTAGTACAATAAATTAAGATTGTATACCTTTTTTAGAACATTTTCATAGCTTGCTCTACTGATTAAAGAGAAAGCTAATACAAATACATCAGCACATCTATAGCTTAATGGCCTTAATCTGCTGTAATCTTCTTGACCTTTGAAAACACACACAAAAAATAAAAATCCATAAGATAATAGTAGTACTAATTAAGCACATAAATCAAAGATTAAGAACCTAATAAATCTATTTAAAGAAAAAGTACCTGCAGTGTCCCATAATCCCAAATTGACAATTCTTCCATCCATAGACACATTAGCACTGAAATTATCAAACACAGTAGGAATATAATCCTGCAAAAAATACAACAACAACATATTCAGTATAATCCCACAAGTGAGATCTGGGAACAAAAGTAGTTTCGGAAAAAAGAAAAAGCATGCTAGAAATCCTATATTCTTAAAAACTAACAATAACTACAACAAAATAAGACGATTATTAGTATTACCGCTACAGGTATGGAAGAATAAGTGAAACAACACTCAACTACCTAACTAACCTTTTACTATAATTTGTATCCTCTATAGCCTCTCATCTAACGTCATGTACTCATCAACTAAAAAAGGATCTTTAAGACTTTGTTCTAGTAATAAGAGTGCAATATATAATGTGTAAGTCAGACGCACGTCACATGTTAAAAATCTTAACAAAAGCCTAATAATTAATTTTGAGAAGCCTAACGGAGTTGGTTCATTATTCATTGAGTTTCGAACAGTTGGGAAGAAATTAAAGAATTAAAACTTACAGTGGGAAATCTGTTACTTGTGTAACAAATTAACATACATGTCTTTCCAACAGCTCCATCACCTACAGTCACACATTTGATGAACTTTGAAACATTCATATTCAAAAAAAAAAAATTGAAAAAAATAAAATATTTTCTAAAGAAGGATTTCAAGAAAGGAAGAAGAAAAAAACAAAAGTACTATATATGTTTTTACTCTCTTTTTTTTTCTGTGTCTTTCAAAAAGAAAACATTAAATAAAGAGAGGGTTTATTAAAGTTTTGTCAATAAATTTGAATATTTTTTGAGATGATAGAAATAATGATTATTTTTTGTTGAAAGATGGGACCATGTTTTACTAACGGCTAAGAACGACTTTTGTGGCGAGTTTGGCGATAACTAGCTGTATTCATTTGGCTGTTTCTCACTTGAATTGATACGGTATTAGGGTCCGATTAAATTTAAATTTGTTCTGAAGTAAGTGCTCCTAACTAATGTGATTCCGTAATCAGATCAATTCGAACCCAACACCTTTGATAAAAGAATATTTATCACTTTATTAGAACCAACTTTGTTAGTAGTTTTGTCATGCACGTTGAAAAAATGTATGACATACTTTCCCTACTCCAATTAATGTGACATAGTTTGAATTGCAGAAAATTTAATAATGTAACGAAGACTTTTCATGTCATAACATTTACGTGACAATAACAACTTCTCATAAATAATAAAGTAAAAAGCATAAAGTTAATTGTTTTCAAATTCAAAATTAAACATAAGTTTCTAAAAGCATAAAAGAAAAAGAAAAACATATAGAAAGGGTCAAACATGTTTTTTTTTTAAAGATCTTTACCTAAATAGCCGAACAGATTTCCTGTTTATAACATGATCAGTAAAAAAACTATAACATAACAATCTCTCCTTTCTTTTCAACTTGATCTTCCTCCCAAATTCTTTTATCTTCATCAGATCCATAAGCCCAAGCACACACAATAAAATAGAAAAAATTCCCAACACTCAACAAACAAAGTACCCAATAATAATAATCATAATGACCTAAATTCAAATTATTTGACACCCAACTCACTTTCCCTCCTCTACTTGAAACATGATCAACAATTTCCACAATTAAACTTCCAACCAAATTCCCAAATCCCATTCCTAATGAAAACAATGCCACTCCAATACTAGCCATACTCTTAGGAAATTGTGAATAATAAAATTCTATTTGTCCAATCGCATTGAACGCCTCAGCTAGTCCTGTCAAACAATGTTGCGGGACTAGCCACATTGCTGACATGTCCACTTGTGACAGTGGATGGTCCGCGAGCCCCTGGTCTAGGGCTCGAGAACGTCTCTCTCTTTCCACCAGTGCGGCCACAACCTGGGCCACACATGAAAGTAACAACCCTATCCACATACGTTGTTTGAAGCTGAGACCTCGTGGTTTCCTTGTGAACCTGGAGATCCAAGGCACGAGGACTCGATCATAGAAGGCTAGCCATGTTGTCAATGTGAGAACCCCAAATGCACTATAGGAACTTGCTGGGATTTGGAAATTACTACCTTTTGTTAAATGTCTATCCATTGTATTTGCTTGTAGTACTGGAAATGCATGTTGACTTATTGTTACTGCTATCATAATGCCTGTGGACCAAATTGGAAGTACTTTGAGCAATGATTTGAATTCTTCAACTTGTTGAATTGTACAAAGATTCCATTGATTTGTAGACATTCCATTATTAGGGTTCAAATCTTTCTCTGGATTTCTAATTATGCATGCCTTATCTAGGAACCTATCAAAAAAAAAGTTTGTTATCAATAACTTGTCAATTCAAGATTCAATGAAACTTGCACTTTTTTCAAAAATAGTTAGTTATAGATATATACTGTTGGACCAACTAGTTTATCAACATGACTAAAACATACACGACATATATACTATATATGTACATGTTGTGTATATATAGGTATGTATATTGTGTATAATATATGTATATTTGATATAAAATATAGGTATAAAACATAAATGTGCACTTCAACTTGGCTTCAGCTGACATCTATATCCTTCAACTTTGGGTGTGCACAAGTAGACACTTAAACTTGTACAAAATTGAACAAATAGACACATTTGTCTTATGTGGCATCCTATGTGTAGTATGCAATATAGAACGCGTGTCTCTACTTGTTCAATATTATACGAGTTTAAGTGTCTACTTATGTACACCCAAAATTAAAAGGTATAAATGCTAGCTGAAAGTAAGTTAAAAGACATATTTATGTATTATACCTAAAATATGCATAAACTACCTACACACTTATATATTTTGTGAACTAGTTGAGTGAAGTGTTTAGGACTGTAATTATCTAATAAGTTTATGCAACTTAAGATGTAGAGAAGTTTAATTACACAATCATGTTACTTATATAAAATCTATAGATAAATGAGTAATAATAAGTATTAATTTGTAACTTGATAAAAATGTTATGAACTCACTATAATATATTGAACTACACTAACAATCATATCTTTATATAATAGTTCATAAAATTACCTCTCTATAACAACTATATTCTTTTTAGTAACATAATAATTAACCATTTTTATAGAAATAAAATCTCTAAAATTACCAATAATATGTCTAAACATTTTGATACTTTAATACACAACATTTAAAGATTTTCCAATTTCATTAGAATTTGATATTTAGAAAATAAAAGCTTAGATATTATGCTCTTTTTTCTTCTTTCTTATAACAGTGTCACTATAGCAGTTGAAAAATCTCGAAATCGAAAAATCATACCTTAGTTTATTGGATGGAAAAATAGATCTTGAACCCTTCTCATCATGATGATACCATCCATTAGAATCCATAGGAGGCAAAGCAAGATGTTTATTTTTCCATGCCACAGCAATAACTTGAACAAAATTAGTAAACAAACTTTTATTTGCTTTCATTTTAATAAAAATTGTTGAACCTAAAAGGAAAAAAATTGTTGCCAAAAACATTAGTCCTGCAGGTACTCCAAATCCCACAACCCAACCAAATTGTGTCTGAATATACACAATGACTGTGACTGAAATTAACACTGATATTCCTACTGCTGCATAATACCTGTTGGAAAAAAAATAGCACAAAAATAATATTCGCGATAAACAACAAAAATAAAGACGATATGACAAATTAAAGAGGATTTTAAAAAGGCGAAATGACCCAGAAAACTTTTGTACTTGGTTTCATTATTAGTTGGACGACCTCCGGGGTCCAGGGTCAACTAACAAACAAAATTAAGTACATGAGTCTTCCAGATTATTTCACCTTTAAAAAAAAAGGATGATAGTATTTTTTGGTCCATTTAGTTATTGATAAGTTTTATTGGTCTTTGTAATATATAACAAGCAAATTTTAGCTTTTTTTGGTCTTAGTTAAAGGTTTTATGTAGGGAACATGTTGTATATTCTAAAAACTTGATACAATATATGGAAAATTAAATGGTAGCGCGGTTAAATAGTATTTTTGTCCCTTAATTATTGATAAATTCTGATTTGATCCGTATAATATTTCACTAAACATATTTAATCTTTAATCAATCAAGATGTTTGCTTTTTTGGTCCTTTTATATAGGAAAAATGTTATATCTCTAAACTATTTTTAAGACTATATTACCCTTTATATATAGAGTAACAATATGAACGTAACACAACATGAGTAATTTTAAATGGTACAACAAAATTCTCGACAAACATTTTTCATCGAAAACATTTGCTTTAATGAGTGCAATTTCCAACGAACTTCTAACGAGTGTTCAACACAAATCTTGATTTTTCTAGTAGCGTGGTTAATAATTCAGTAAATTTCCAAAAACGCGCAATCAGCTATCAAACATGGTATATTACTTATGACGTTATGATAGTAAATTAAATGCATATTACCAATTGAAGAAACTTTGCAAGATCCTTCCATTGTTGGGATTTTTAGGATTGTCAAATTGATCAGCACCAAATGCTAATGAACATGGCCTAATTCCACCAGCTCCAATAGACATCAATGCAAATGATGAAAATAGAAATGCATATTGAGCAATGGTTGGTTTTAGACAATTTCCTAATTCTAATTTGCAAGCATGTGGCCTTGCTTCTTTAAGTGTAGCTGTTAACCAAAGTACCACCATTCCCTATAATCAAAATAATATATAGTGTTAAATTTGAACTTGATAACGAGCAGAGACGAATTTAGGATATAGAGTCAGTAAATTCAACGTGATTGAGTAGTGTTTGTGTTTATGTTTGGCCATAAATAACATATTCATTATTTTTGGGGAATAACTTCAGTATTTGCGATAACATTTACGTCAAAAACATGAGACAAAAATTGCAAATTGATTAATAGTGTGTCAGTGTAGACTGACTACATTACACCACCTTGAGGTGCAGTTCTTCTCTAGATCCTACGTGAAGCTAGATATTTCATGCACCAAGCTATTGTTTTTTATACTTAACTTGAATTAAAAATCACTGATTCAACCAAACACACAAAATATGTCCTAGATCCACCTCAAATAATAAATTTCAATGAAAGTAACAAACAACTAACATATGAATAATAAACTTCACGATGGTCATTCAACTTCAAATTTATCACATAAAATGATTTATACGTGATTATAAACACAAAATTGAATGATCACCGATCGAATTGAACCATATAACAATAAAAGAAGATCTAGAAATATATATATATATATACTTACAATTAGGGTGATGAATGTCCCTAAAGCAATGACATAAAATCTTCCCAAGTAAGAATCAGCAAGAAAAGCTCCAAATATTGGTGTGAAATTTGACATAGCATTCCACCAAAAAAGAATAGTTGCACCACTAGCATTAGTTAAGTGATACTCATTTTTCAAGTACAAAATCATATTTGAAATTAATCCTACACTTGCAACTTTCTCCAATGCCTCATTTGCTGTCAATTGCCATCATAAAAAAAAAAGGGTTAAAAATTAATATATCACTACTATTAAAAAAAAGATAGAAATTGACTTGTCGAAAATGTTATCCATTAAAAATATTCACCACGAGCTTGTTTGGTATGACAGATATCATTGTTTCACGTAAAATATATGCATATTTTCAAAATTCTATTTCGATGTTTGGTTGGAGGTGGAAAATATTAATGATTAATACGAAAATTTGTAAATCTAATAATGTTATTTTCATGAAATTTTTGAGTACTATACATTAATATTAATGGAAGTTGAAAATTAAGATAGCTACAAGGAATTAAGTGACTTCCACCTAAGAGTGATTAGGGAAGTTATTTAATTTCCCCCTTTCTTGAAAATTATGATTTCTTCATGAAACATATTTTTTGAAATTATGACTTCTGTCGTACCAAATATACGGTTAATTCAAGAGGGAAAAAAATCCATACCAAAGGGCTAAAATAATAAATGATAAAATTACATACCAATAATAAAAGGCATGGTTTTGAGGCCACCTAATTTCTTGTCACTTGAAACATCTTCAGAATTAGTTTTCAATTTATCTGAATTGTTTTCCTCAATTTTCTCCATCACCACAAAATTATGACTCAAAAAATATATTTTTAATTTCTATACAAAACTTTTGAGAATGAGAGAAAAAAATGATGAGTTTTTTTTTTGTTCAGAAAAATAGAGAGAAAGCTAATGATTTTTTTTTTTTGTTCAACCTATTTAACAGTTTGTTTTTTGCCTTATGCAAAATGATTCCTTATATGTTTGAAATTTTCCTTAATAAAAAAATCGACAAAAATAATGCCATTTGGCTACATATAGCCAATAATATAGCATGACTTATGATGTCAATTAAAAAAAATCGAGTTTAAGTTATATACAAAGTCGGTCAGTATAATAAATTTTAACTCTATTTTTACCGTTATAAGAAGTAAATCTATCTTATGTTCGACATTACAAATCTCATAATTTAAGAAGACGTAGCTACAAACGGTAGGTAGATATCCTTTTTGAATGACATGATATTGTATAAAATTATTTACATTGACGATGTATATAACTTAAACTTAATATTTGAAAATCACAAATCGATTGATTCGAATTTGCGATATGTAGGGCCCACTAAAATGTCAATAATATCGATCGAATAACTACTTTGTAATCTCAGCTAAGCTGATGACAACAAATTATTGTCATATAGTGAGTCAGTCATTTTTTTTTGGAAGTGTGTTATGAACATATTGTTAACGTTACGGCATCAATTTAATATAATTTTCAAAATAATTAAGCCTAATTGTATACTTTTTTCCATACACTAATAATTAGTGAAATCGAATTTCAAGAATATATATATATATATATATATATATATATATATCAAATCCACTTCAACTTCAAATAAGTTGATAAATAAATTTTCTATTCTTCGTATCGTTCTATTTAGACTCATTTTATTTATATTTAGGATTAATTACCTAACTACACATCTTTTTTTACCCTATTTTCTATTATTTCCTACCCTTCCAAAAAAATTACAAAAATTCCTCTTTTCCATAATTTCTCACTTTTCCGGATATAAACTATCACCCCAAGATTTTTTTTTCCTTTTTTCACGCCTAAAATCACGTATCATCAATTATTTCCATCACTCTATTTTTGAATTTCAAATCTTTTCTCTTTCTGATTTATCATTGCAAGTTATTGAAGAGATAGTTATTTTTCATCTTCTTCATTTTTTTTTTCTTTCTACTTCATCAGGTATCGATTCTTTTATTTATTTTTTTAGCTTTTTCATCTACAAATTTAATCGAAGAAGGATACATCTAGCCCACTTTTCCAGATACATCAAATCTGATATTTATGTGATGCGAATTCGAATTTGTCAAGATTCTAAAATGTTAAAGATCCCAAAAGAAAGTATCACTGTGGGCTTGTGGGCCTTGTTGGAAAAGCTAGCCCACTTCACAGTTAGCCCATCAAAGGGTGAATTCCTCTACATAAAAAGAAAAGTGAGTATTTTTAAAATTGTATATAATAGCAAACTATTAATTCAAATTAAATGCTATAAATATACTTTGATTTAATTGTACCTCATAGCAAATTGTTGTTATTTCACCTCTCTCCTGGTGAATCTCGCTCGCCACTCTCGTTCTCTCCCTCGCCTCTCTCATTTTTTATACAAACGCAAGTGTAAAAAGTGTGTTTGTGTTTGTATAAAGCGAGAGAAAATTGTATATATACATATATTTTCGTTCCCCTCTCTCCCCTCTCCCAGATCTCGCTTGCCACTTTCCCAGATCTCGCTCTCTCACTCGCCTCTCTCACTTTATACAAAAAACGCAAATTGTATAAAATGCGTTTGTGTTTGTATAAAGCGAGAGAAAATTGTATATATACATATATTTTCGTTCCCCTCTCTCCCCTCTCCCAGATCTCGCTC
>JAJOOE010005057.1:0-28713 GCA_036250405.1 Solanum raphanifolium
TTGGGTTTTTAACTCCTGATGTGCTTGCTTTTTGTATCCTTAATATATCCTGTATTTATTTCTGTAGATTTTATATCCTTATCTTCTAGATTTGCTAATATTTCTGTATATGTTTCGCTTATATCTGAACCTTGTTCTGAGTGGTCTTCATTTATATCATCTATTCTTATATCTGGTTCTTCTTTTTCTTCGATTTGTACTTTTTCCTTGAATTTTTCTATTTTATTTTTTTAACTTTGTTTCAAGTTCTCTTTCTTTTTGTTTAGTTGCATATAGTTCTTTTAGTGTGGCAAATTCTTTTTCTAGAGCAATTATCTTATCATTTTTTATTTCTTCTATTTGTTGTATTTCTAGTTTTGCTTGTTGTTTAATAATTTCTATCTCTCTTTTCTTGTCTATTTCTTCATTTTCTCTAGTTATTCGTACCATGGCTGTTAGACTATCTTCTAATCTTACTGTTTCTTTTTCTATCATTAGATATAAATTTTCACTTATCTTTTTATATCTCCTTCCTAAGATTGAAAATATTATTTTTATTTTTAACCCATTTTGGTTTTCATAGGTATTTTCATCTATAGAAAATTCTTCTTTATTCATTATAGATTGTGCTTTAGTTTATATTCTATTTGTTGTACTTGTAGTTGTAATTCAAATATTATTTTTCTTTGAGCTAATAGAGATTTTTGACATACTCCTGTGTATATATTATAATTGAGTCTTTCTTATTTATGTTTTAACTCGTAGCGTTTCTCTATAATTGTCCTAATTAATTCATGTTTGTGTTGTTCTTTGTTTATATTATCCATAGCTCTGATACCAATTTTGGGGGGTGCGCTTTTTAAGTACGCTTTTTAAATTTGTGAGTATGTTGTTAGGCATTGAAAGCTTTATCATAATATTCTTTCCTCAAGGGTATTAGTCCAATTATTTCTCTTATATTTTCTAGAATTTGGGGAGTGCGCTTTTTAAGTATGTTTTTAAAATTTGTGAGTATGTTGTTAGGCATTGAAAACTTTATCATAATATTCTTTCCTCATGGGTATTAGTATAATTTCTAGAATGTATTCTATATATTGTATATCTTGGGTTCTTTGATATATTTCTATATTTTCTTTTATTAGATCTCCTAGTAAGGTTATCTCTTCAATAGTTTCTTGTCAATATTGAAAGTATTCGTAATTTATCATTAGTCTGAGTATTCTCATTCTAGACCGCAAATATTAATTCATTCTAGGTCTATATCTATTTCATCTATTTCGTCTATTTCATACCATGTTTGAGTTGCTAGTTCTAGTTCTTCTAAGTCAAATATTTTTTCCCATATCATTCTTCTTAATTCAATTATTTTTATATCTTTTAGAATATATAAAATCAGTGTTTCATAAGATAATATCATTTCATCATGTAGATAAGTAATCATATTAATGTTCTACTGTTTAATCAATAATTCCCTTATATCATATGCATAAAAAATATTATTCATAATAGATTACTATAAACTTGATTATTCTTAACCATGTTCTCTTGTCACTATTAACATCGTACTTTCAAAGGTACTCCCTTCCTAACAGCGCCTCAACTCTGTTTACTCCCCTCACGGCTTCCTTGCCTGTGGTTTCAACTTTAGGATGGCATAGTCTGGAAGTTTTTCCTTTTTTCTTCATGTTAACAAACTAGAAAACATGCTTCAAATAATTCTAGTATATAATAACTAGTATGAACTTATTTAATCATGCTATGATATTCAGGAATTAATAGATTTAGCTATGCATAATCATAAATAGATATACCTATTTTTCTATGAGATCTGGTATATTTTGCTCCATAGCTTAAAACTTGATATTTATTTATTTGAGAGTATTTTGTTTACAAAGAGGCTTGTTTTCCGTCGAGGAAGTCTTACCTTAGATATGCCTAATGGTCCTCTATTTATACAAGTAGAGATGTTCATATATTTTACATCTGTCCTATACTATTTCTACGTTACATCTGTCTCTTAATTATTACTTTACATTCGTCTGCACACTACTTTACTTTAATAATGCTCACTACTTTACACTTGTCCACTAATTTACATACTTTAAAGATTCCCAATCCTACTCTTTCAATAAGACAATTAACTTTAATTTATCTTGTCAGTCTATTTTTATCTTTTGTCAACCTTGCTTTTTATCTTGTCTGGTTATTTATTCTAGCTGGACAGTTGGAATTACATTATCTTCTCCATAGCACTTCGAGCATTGATGATTTGGGTATCTGTGTCCAATAGTTTTGCAATAGTTTGTCATTATCTTTGGTGAAATAAAATTCCTTCGTATTGCCCTTGTAGTTGGTTGTTGTTCTGGTTTTAATAAGCTTAATATCCATTGTCGTATTTCTTCCATATCTGCTTCTCTGATTTCTCTGGAATTTGAATATATCATAGTTTGTTCTCTTGCGTAGTAGCTCCATACTGAATTTCCATCTAAATAATTGGTTGTTAACTCGTTCAAAATAGTAGCTATTCCAATAATCCGCTTTCTTGCATAAAATTCTGGTATCTCTATCTTTTGTATTTCGTCTTGTTGTTCTATTTTTTCTGGTATTATCATTTCTCTGGTTAATTCGATCTTTATGACTTGTATGATAGGTTTAATTTCATCATACAATATTTCCGCTGGTGCTGAATAGAACTTTATATAAAAAAGTGTTCCTTTAGTTATCCTTTTGTAATGCATAAATGCTTTATGTAACTCTGGTATCGTGGATATTTCGTCTCCTATTTGGATATATACGGTACTTAACAATCCATAGTTGTAGCAAGTTCCTACTAGATTTGTACTTGTTCCTGGTTGTGCAATCAGCTTGTTATATCCCTGTAGGTTTTGTGTAATGTAATCTGCATGGGGTTTTTTTGTATTTTTGGATCTTGGATTTTGGTTTAGAAAGGTTTGTATTTTGTGGATGTTCTCTATGTATGCTCTGGTTATATGGTTATAAGTCTTTTTGTTTTGTCCTAGGCTTTCTTTATATGTGTTTAGCTGAGATGATATGAATAATGGATCTTTTTGGTTCTTTGGCATAAATGGATTTTCAAATATTTTATTCATATTAGTATTAACATATCTGGTTCTATTTTCTTCTTTTGTTGCTGATGTGCTTCCTGTAGCTGCATGTAACAAATCATTATGGGTTTTTAGGTGTTTCCCAACGTCACCTTGTAGCTCTGGAATTTTTAAGTCTTCTGATCGACTTAGCTCCGCATTTTTACAGTCATGCTGCTAACTTTTTATTTGTTGTAGCTCTTTGTCAATATTTTCTACTTTTGTGCAAAGTAGAGTCATAGCTTTAAGTATTTCTTCTATAGTATTTTCTTTTTCAGTCTGTGTAGCTTTGTCTTGAGATGTAATTTGCAATAACATTCTTGTTAGTACATATCACTTCTATTGTAAATGTAAAATTTAATATATTTAATACTAGTCTTCGTATCTCTTTAGTCGTTACTGAATCTTGTACCTTTCTTGTTATCCACCATTTTACCTACGTATTATCTGTTCTTACAATAAATTTGTTATATACAATATATGGTTCAAAGGCTAATAAACATTTATATATTGAATATAATTCTTTTCTATTTATTTCCCATTTTATTTCAGGGTTTGTAAATGTTCCTGAATAATATCTGCAATGATGTTCCACTTTTTCTTTATTGTATCTATATTTTAATACTCCTCCGTAGCTTATTTCGCTTGCATCTGATTCTACTATATATGTAAATTCTTTATTTTCATCTGGGAAGCATAATTTAGGTAAATTTTTACATAATAATTTCATTTTTCGTATTTGTTCTTGATCTTTATTGTCAAAATGATATTCTACATCTTTCTTTAATTTCTTATGCAAAGGTTTTAAGTTTTCTACTAAATTAGGTATATATTCTCTCACTTGATTTACTAATCCTAGAAACGATTGTAATTTATTTTTCGTATCTATTTGTTCTTCAGAATTTATTATCTTTTGTACTATATGTGTTTGCATTTTTATACCATTTTTATCTATTTGTATTCCTAGAAATTCTATTTGGGTTTTCATTATTTCTGCCTTTTTCTTGCTTATACTTATTCCTGAGTATGTTATAATGTGTATAAATTTTTCTAGTAATTTTATATGTTCATCTTGAGTCCTGGAATATAATAATATATAATCTATGTATATTATACAATTTTCTAGTTGGTTAAAGTAAATATCCATAAAATGTTGATATCTTCCTGGTGCATTCGTATATCCAAATGGTAGCTCATTTCATTCATAGAATCCTTGTGGTACTGTGAAAGCTGTTAACTTTTTAGATTCTTCTTCTAATTTTAGATGATAAAATCCTAACTTACAATCAAACTTGCTGAAGTAATTGGATCCTTGGATTTGTCTTATTTTTAATACCTTGTTTGGTATTGGGTAATTATATGTTTTTGTTTTTGCATTTAGATTTCTATAGTCAATAACCATCCGGCTTTTTCCTCTTTTTTGTTCAATATGTTTGTTTACTATAAATGCTGGACTTGTATGTATACTATTGCTTTCTTGTATATAATTATTTTCTAGCAACTCTTTTATATGCATTTTGAATTTTGTTAAATCATTGAAATTATATTTTAATGGTTTTTGGGTTATGATGTTGTTATCATCAATTAGTTCGATCTTTATTTTTGTTTTATGTTTTTCCCATCCTTTTAAGGGATTTTCAATATATAACAATTCTAGTTTTTCTTGAATTAGTTTCCATTTATCTATAGAAAATACAATTAATTCAATATTATGGTTGATTTCTTTGATATTTTCTAGTTTTTGGGTGATCTTTTTATTTCCTTTGATCCATGGTGTGGTTTTTCTATTTTTATTGTTTACCCTTTTTGCTCCTACCTTTTGTTTACATGGTGTAGTAAACCACCAGTGTGTTTTTGTTATCACATGAGGATATAGTTTTTCTAAGAATGACATTCCTAACAGCATATCCTTATTTCTGAATTCGTAACTATATATGCCTTCTATTGTTAATATTTTATCCCATATTTGTAATTTTATATTCTTTGCTTTATATGTTATGATACTTCCTTCATTATTGAATATTGTTACTACTATTGGTGTTTTTAACTTTTCCCATTTTTCTTCTGGTAGGCAATTATGTTTACACATATTAGCCTCTGCTCCTATATCTAACATAGGGGTGTAATATCTATTGTAGTAATTTTCTATTATTATTTTTGCAAGTATGTATATTTTCATATTGTTCTTTTTATTATGACTTTCTTATTTTTATATGTTATGGTTAATTGTGTGTTTTCTAAATTATATAGTTTCATTTCTTCTAACCATTTTATTCCTAATATTATATTATCTCCTTGGTAAATTTTGAATTTTATTAATATTACTATTCCTCCAATAATTATTTCTTTTTCTGCTGTTTCCTCAGAATTTATTAATTCTTTTGGTAATTCTGGGCACATTCGTTCTTTAGAGGTTATTTCATATTCTGTTACTAACTCTCTTGTTATGTAATTTTCTTCTTGACCAGTGTTTATTATAATAATATACTTTCTTTGTTCCGTTATTCCAGTTATATAGTAATGGTATGGTTCTATATCTTTTATCATTTGATATTCTATTGATTTTCTTGAAAGTTGAGGTGTTTCATTACTGTAGTTTATTCCTTTTATTTTTTTTTTATGTGCTTATTTTGTCACTTACTATTTCTAAATCTTCTTCTATATCTATTTCCTTGTAACTGTAATCGTTATTATCTATTACTGTAACAATTTGTTCAAAAGGATTCTCTATCTTTATCCTATTTATCTTATTTTTGCTGTTATTTTATGCTTTGTTGTTAGTACATATAGATTTTTACATCTTGCTGTAAATATCTTACTCCCTGGGGCTAACTCTATTCCTGACATTTTCCAATATAATACTAGGGATTTAATAATGTTCCTATCGTTTACTGCTACTGAATAATTGCCGCTTATTATAAATTTGAAGTTTTGGTATATTAGATTTCCTTTTACTGCACTTATTATACTTTTTTCTATAGGTTCTACTATTCTGTCATCTGCTAGATATATTTCTATTGGTGTATCTATTCATTCTCTGAAACATGCTTTTATTAGTATTTCTGTTCCTCCTAGGTGTACATATTTTATTGGGTCTTTAGCTTTAATTTTTTGTATTTCTTTGTTTATTATTCTTTTATTTATTATTGGTATTTTCTCTTTTTCTTTGGTATATTTACAATCTATTATGTGTTCTTTTTGGCTTACCACGTAATATTCTTCTTTTTGTCTTTTAAATAAATTTTTTATTATTGGTACTTTAAGTACTTTTTGTCCACTTAGGTCTAGTTCTTTTCCTTTTATTTGTTCAAATATATTAATATCAAATATTACTTTTTGTTCTGTAGATTCTTCAATTATATGATCCTCTTGGGTTATTATCTGTACGTCTTTTTCAGTCATCTATATTATTATTTTCTTCTTCATTTACTTCATTCTCGAATAATTCATATATACTATCATCACTTTCTAACTCATAATCTATATATTCTATTTGTGTATATTTTTCTTCATTATCGATTATTACTTCGGATATTTGTTTTTTCTTAGGATTTTGGGGTAATTTACAGTCTTTAGCTATATGTCCTAATTTTCCACAATTATAACAGATACATTCAGTTATTTTTTTCTTTTGTCTAAATGGTCTTTTATTATTATGATTTTTTATGTAGTATCGTCTTCGAGGTCTTTTGTACTTATACTGGGTTTTATATTTTCTATATTTACCCGGTTTCCTGTATTTATTTTTATAATTATTATCATTACATCCAAATTGGGGTGCTATCTTATCTTTACAACATGCTAAGTTTTTTATTATGGTTTTCTCCATTTTTATTTCTTCTTTATATTTTTCATATATTTCCGAAAACCATTTTTGTAAGTATCTTATTCTTGCTCCTAAAGTATCTTGTAGTCCTGCTTCGTTCCAGTCTTTTATTATTTTCGAACTGAAGGGTTCTGGTAATTTTGTAAAGTATAATCATCGTATTTCTTTTCCTTCTTCTATACTATATGTTTCTTTATAATAATATTCTCTAAATACACACGTATATTCTTCTATATAACACATATTACATATTGCAAATTTTAACATTAAATTTCTGTTTAACTGTTTTGCTTTATTTTGTTCTTCTATAACTGTAGTCGTACTACTAAATTCATTTCTTATAGCTATTTCATATTTATTTAATATGTCAATTGGTGTTGTTACTATTTCACCATCTATTCTCTTATTATTTTTTAATTTTTTTATACTTTCATCTATTAGATTTTGTAACCATAGTTTTACTGTTCCTATAAGTGTCCTTTCTATATATCCTGGTACTTCTGACATTCCTATTTATTATCTATTAATTGTTTTGATATATATCCTACCCATAATTGGATTGTTTTATTTATATCTATTACGCAGTCTAGATCTAAAAAATTATTATTATTTTGCGTAGTTACTGGAGTTGGTGTCCATTTTCTATTTAATCTTTTATTCCATATACTATCATTTCTATCCGATTGTTCATAACTAACTGTATAATAGTTGGGTTTTAATTCTCTTGGGTTTTTAACTCCTGATGTGCTTGCTTTTTGTATCCTTAATATATCCTGTATTTATTTCTGTAGATTTTATATCCTTATCTTCTAGATTTGCTAATATTTCTGTATATGTTTCGCTTATATCTGAACCTTGTTCTGAGTGGTCTTCATTTATATCATCTATTCTTATATCTGGTTCTTCTTTTTCTTCGATTTGTAATTTTTCCTTGAATTTTTCTATTTCATTTTTTTAACTTTGTTTCAAGTTCTCTTTCTTTTTGTTTAGTTACATATAGTTCTTTTAGTGTGGCAAATTCTTTTTCTAGAGCAATTATCTTATCATTTTTTATTTCTTCTATTTGTTGTATTTCTAGTTTTGCTTGTTGTTTAATAATTTCTATCTCTTTTTTCCTGTCTATTGCTTCATTTTTTCTAGTTATTCGTACCATGGCTGTTAGATTATCTTCTAATCTTACTGTTTCTTTTTCTATCATTAGATATAAATTTTCACTTATCTTTTTATATCTCCTTCCTAAGATTGAAAATATTATTTTTATTTTTAACCCATTTTGGTTTTCATAGGTATTTTCATCTATAGAAAATTCTTCTTTATTCATTATAGATTGTTCTTTAGTTTATATTCTATTTGTTGTACTTGTAGTTGTAATTCAAATATTTTTTTTTTTTTGAGCTAATAGAGATTTTTGACATACTCATGAGTATATATTATAATTAAGTCTTTCTTGTTTATGTTTTAACTCGTAGCGTTTCTCTATAATTGTCCTAATTAATTCATGTTTGTGTTGTTCTTTATTTATATTATCCATAGCTTTGATACCAATTTTGGGGGTGCGCTTTTTAAGTACGCTTTTTAAATTTGTGAGTAAGTTGTTAGGCATTGAAAGCTTTATCATAATATTCTTTCCTCAAGGGTATTAGTCTAATTATTTCTCTTATATTTTCTAGAATGTATTCTATATATTGTATATCTTGGGTTTGAATAACTTAAACACCGTTTGCAAATGTCCTAGATGTTCGGTGGTATTATTACTAAATACTAAAATGTCATCTACATATACTAGAATAAAACTTTTATAATCTCTAAATATATTATCCATCTTTCTTTGAAAGATTGGAGGAGCTGTTTTTAAACTGAAGGGCATTACTAACATTCAAAATGTCCCTCTGGGCAAGTAAAAGTTGTCCATTCTATACTGTCTTCACGCATTTTGACTTGCCAGTATCCGAAATTACTATCAAACTTCCTAAAAAAAATTCTTCCTTGTATCCTATTTATTAATTCTGATTTGTCTGGCAATTTATATCCATCCATTCTAGTATTGTCATTAAGTCTTTTATAGTTTATTACCATTCTAGCTTTTCCTCTTATTATTTCATTATGATTTCTTACCATAAATGCAGGTGACCTATGTCTTGAAGTCGATCTTCTTATTACTCCCATTTTTAGTAATTCTTTTATCTGATCTTCGAATTCTTTTATCTGATCTTCGAATTCTTTTAGGTCTTCATTTGTGGATTCTATTGAAACAGTTTTAACAGTATATTCTGGGTTAATAATATCAAGTCTGCAAGTTATATGGTTGGCTTCCCAGTGCTTTAGAGGTCTTTCTCTGATTATTTCTAATTTATCTAAGGTGGAAATTACCTCCTTTAGGTCTTTCTGATTTTTTATGATTCCTATATGTTGTAATCCTTTTTTGAAATTGTAAAGTTCTGTATTAATTTCTATTAAGTTATAACTTTTTTCTAGTTGCATATCACATAAATTTTTCTCTAATAATTCAATTTCTTCAATAACATGTATCTTAGTACAATTACATTCTTCTCCTTTATTACATTTTGATGTATTTGTATTAAATTTATTGGTATTTTTAAGATTCCTGGATTTGTTGGAACTGATTCTGTTGTTATTGAGGTCTGAGTCATATTTTTAGAAAATATTACCCCGTCTCTAGTAAGGAGACAGCTTCCGTTATTATGTAGTAAGAAATCTAAACCTAAAACAAAGTCTACTCTAATATTTAAATCTCTAACCCATATTTTTTCTAATTTATATGTGGGTTTATAAAAGTCTGCACATGTATTTAAAAAACTTATTTGAGCATTACTAACATAATATTTATATATATTTGAAGATCCATTCATTTGCATGGCGCTTTGTGGCTCTGGAAATTCTTTTATTATATCTAGGGGCAGGATACTTCTATTTATTATGCTTTTTGTACAGAGTCTACTAGACCTAAGGTTTCTATTTCGCAGTCTTGAATCCTTATTCTTGTTTCTTCTTCTACTTTTTCTTTCCCTTTTTCTAATTTACTTATTCTATCCTGTAAACTATCAATCTTTTTTTCTAAGGATATTAATGTTTTCTCTTTTGTACTTATCGTCTAGTCTAAAACTTTAATGTTAAATATCTTTTCTATGCACATAAGGCATCCTTCTATATAGCAATTCATACATTTAGCTCTTCTGTCTTTAATGGGGTATCCCGTGCAATTAAATCATTTTTGACTATCTAAACATTTACCTTTAGAAAACTGGTGATCACATTGTATATTAACAAAAGTAAAATCTTTGATGTTTATGTCTAATTTTTCTAATCCTATTTCGTTTATTAGAGTTTCTTCCTCTGAATCCGACGAATCTTGTCTTCCTTCTATGGCATATATACTTATTACCGAATATATGCTTTCATTGTCTGACATGTATTCATCTACATTTATCAAGGTTTCTTGGAAGTCTTCTATAAGCTGGGCATTTCTCGTTCTACTGTTATTTCTACCTGGACAAGTATTAGCTAGATGTTCTTCACTTTTGCATGTAAAACAAGATAGTCTATTTTTGTAAATTCTATAAGCTGTAATCTTGTACTTTTATCTACTGTTATACAATGTGATATATATAACATTACTATATAATAACTTATGGAATTAGATTTTACTCTAGTAAAACCTATATAGTATATAGAAGATGAAACTTTAATAGCAATATTACAGGTAATTAAAACTTTAGATGAAGATTTAAGAAGAAAAATCTTAACTATAATTACTCTGAGAAAGAAATCTGAGGGAGAATTATATGAAATACATTAGAATTTTTCAGATGAAAATATAAATGACATGAATACTTCTGAATATTACTTTTCAGAATAATTAAATGAGCTTAAAAGAAGTCTCAGAATTATTAAAAGACTTAATAGAAAGTCATAAACAAATAACTTTAAAGTTAAAAATGATATAAACGGAAATTATTTCTATAAAAGAAAATCTTCTAGGAAGAATTACTAATATAATTGAAAAAACTAAAAAATTTGACAAAAAAGTAAGTCAAAAATACATAAACGAATTACTAGCAAAAAAATTGCGAGTAAAAACACTTATCAAAAAGGAAGTATGGATGAAATATTAATCCAGAAATTCCTAGAAAAACAAAAAATTGATGAAGAAGGAATTCTAGAAGAAGAAAATCAAGAAACAACAAACAAATCTTTTGAAATAGAAAAAGAGTTGCAAAAAAATGAATGAATTAGATGAGTTAGTATAAGCAATGGAAGATCTTAATCTTTCAAAACAAGAAATAAAAGTATTTATGAATAAAGGGGAAACAGGAGGACCCCAAGGAAAATTTGAAAAATTTGAAGAAGGTGATGGATCCAATGGCAAGAGCCAGAAAAGAATGACAAAAATTGTGCGAATAAAGCAAAAAAGAATAAAGATTTCATAAAACATTATCATAATGATGATAAATCCAAGTTCATGCCTAATAGACTCCCAACACGAGATATTGGAACACAATTTCTAGATCTAGACTGTAAAAGAGATCCAGAAACAAATTTAGATCTATGGTCTCAAAATATACTTCTATATTTCCTATTAGGAAAAGGAAGTTATACAGATGAAGAAAAATACATCATCATGATAAACACATTCATAGGAAAAGTAAATGACTGGTTTTCTGGATTAACAGAAGATGCAGAAAAGATAAAAAAAAATGATACATTAGAAGGGTTAAAAAGTTCCTTACAAAAAGGTATTACAAATCTAAAACAATATATTCAAATGAATTCTTTGGTGGGCAAGGAAGTCCTACAGACAACAGAGAAAAGATAAGGAAAATTGCTAAAGAGCAATTGGAGAAATTACAAATCTGTAAAATGAGCTATATTCAAGAATACACTTGTGAATTCGAAAATATTACTATAAAATATTTGATAGTGGAAAAGAAATGACACCATATCTTAAAAAATACTATAAAAATTACCAGGCTTTTGGGCAAAATACTTCAGAGAAGAATATGAAAAAGAAAATAAAAAAGGAGATACTCTTGGTCAAAGAATAAGTTTCCTAAAAAACAGATTAGGTCAATTATGTATGTCACATAATATACAAAGAAAAGCCAAAAGAATAAATACACAGATATACTGTCTAGATACTAATGCAGCCACCCAATGGGGATGTGATGATAAACCATATAAAAAAAGAAAACTCAAAAAAGGATTAAGAAAAAGAAAAAAAAATTCTAAACAAAATTATGCACCTAGAAAAAGATATTACAAGAAGAAAAAATAATTTACAAAAACAAAACCTGCAAAAAAATGCAAGTACTATAATTGTGGTGAAGAAGGCCATAAAAGTTACTAATGTAACAAGAGAAGAGCAAGAATCTCAAAAATTGACAGAGTAGATATTGATTCAGATCTTGAATCTATAGAATCAATAGGAAGTGAAGACTTCTTTAATGAAATCTATGAAGAATACTCAACAAGTTCAGAAGATTCTAACTAAATGAGTAAAGAAATTCAAGAAAGAAAAGATTCAGTACAGATCTTAGAAACTGAAGAAGATCACAGAGGATATGCTTTAAAAGCAACCTTTGATGGAGAGACATTAAGAAAAATCCAAGGATTAAAACTAAATCTTAAAACAGAAGATAACCTATTAAGTAGAATGCAAAGAATGTTTGCAATAGATAAAATTTCCTATCATGAATATCAGGAAATAGAAAAAGTAATAGAAATTACCCAAACAACAGGTAAACATAAACTAAACATGTTAACAAAACCCATGATAGATCAAATTCTTAGGAAAATTCCTGAAAAGAAAAGGAAAAAAAATGAATTATGTTCATTTAGGAGGAATCCAAATATTAGTCAAGTCGACTTTTAAAGAAGGGATCAATTGTCCAATAGTTATAAATCTATCAGACGAAAGATTTATAAATGCAAGAGAAGGAAATCTTGGTATAATAGAAGGAAACCTAGCTTATACAAAGCTTCTCTTTACATATTATCCAAAATATTGTATTTCACTCAAAGATGCTGATTTTAATGAAGCACTGAGTTTACATTTTCAGATCAAAAGAAAAGATCTATTTAAACCAGGTAATCATATAATGAGTATCTATTACCAAACGTTGTACACAGTTACAAACTCAAACTATGGTAAGGTTTATAAAAACAAAGAAATGATCGAAATAGATAAAAAAAAATGTGCAGGAATAGCACGAATTATTGAAGCAGAACGAATTATTGAAGCAGAAATTCAGCAATCTCAAATTCCAGACGAATATGAGATTCAGTTTGGAAAAACACAAGAAATAGGAAGTTCTAGCAATCCTAGACATACAATAGAATATGGAAGAAATTCTATTATAAAAAGTATATCTAACAGATATCCTACAAAGATTCTAGAAATTTCAAATATTACTAGAATAAAAGGAAGAATTTTCAATGGAATTGAATGGAAAAATCAAGAAATCTTGATACAAACACGAGCAACAGCTAACCATGTGAAAGGTATTATACATGATGGACTATCAATATACAAAGGAAAACAATATAATTATAAAACCTTCGAAGGAAATAACTTTAATTGTAAAAATATGGTGGATTTACCAATACAACTAGATACAATAAAAATAACAGTTCCATATTATATTACAAATCATGAAAGTGATCAAGATTTAATCATAGGAAATCTCTTCCTAAATAGTATAGAAGATTATAGTATAGGAAAAAAGGGCATAGAAATGTCATACAAAGGTGAAACTTGTTTCATATAAAAAATGTAAATGCCAAAAGAAACTATTTTCAAGGTTTCAGTTTTCGTAGAAATAACTTTCTATGATACAAAAATGACAACATGTTGTCAAATAGACAATGGATCTGAAATAAATCTAGCAAAATCTTTTTTAATAAAAGATTGGATATAAATAAAAATAACATATCAATGATTGGAATCACAGGAGATAAAGAAAACCTTTCTAAGTCTAAAGAAAAAGTAGAATTAATCTAGGATCAAAGATTGTTTTTATAAATAAATTGTTTGCTTATGATAAACTGGAAACAGATTTATTATTAGGAAATGATTTTCTACAACAATTTCAGGATTATCATCAAACATTATACATGATAAGCCTCAGAACCCCTTGCGGACATTTTATCAAAGTCCTAAGAAAACAAAATCCTTATAATCTTGAAAAGGATAATGGAAATTTTAAAAGAAAATACTTAGAAAATCTAAGAAAAATTACTTGTAAATGTCTTAATCTAGAAAGGATTAAAGAAAATTTACAAAAATCTTATGGAGAAAATCCATTAGAAAAATGGGAACAAAATCATGAAAGGGCAACTTTAACATTAAAAGACCCTAGCATAATTATTAGAGTCAGACCCATGCTCTACAATGAAGATGATAAAATTGAATTTAAAATTCAAATTAAAGAATTGCTCAACTTAAAATTAATAAGAATGAGTAAAAGACCTCATAGTAGCCCAGCTTTTATGGTAAGAAACCATGCTGAAACAAAAAGATGAAAAGCTCGTATGGTAATAAACTATAAAGAGCTAAATAAAAACTGCTTATTTGACGGATATTTTATCCCAAATAAAAATAATCTGATTAACCTTGCAAAAGGAAAAACCTATTTCTCAAAATTTGACTGTAAAAGTGGATTTTGGCAAATAAAATTGGCAGAAAACTCCATTCCGTTAACTGCTTTCAGTACTCCTAACGGACATTATGAATGGTTGGTCATGCCTTTTGGGTTAAAAAATGCCCCACAAATATTCCATAGAAAAATGGATAAAATATTTTCAGAAAAACAATTTTTAAGCGTCTATATAGATGACATCCTAATATGTTCTAAAACATATGAAGAATATTTAAGACATCTGAAAGAATTTAAATTTGTTTAAAAAATGGAATTGTGTTAAGTCAGAAAAAGAATTATATCAATAAAAATGAAAAAGAATTCTTAGGAATGATTATTTCAAAAAATGGAATTGAAATCCAATCACACATCTCAAAAAAGATTATAGAATTTCCTGATAAATTAACAACAAAACAAGAAATACAAAGATTTCTAGGTTGTCTAAATTACGCAGGAGAGTTTATTCCGGATTTGGCTAAAAAACGGAATATATTACAAAAATTAATAAGAAAATCCAATAGACTTGGATGGACAGAAGAACACACACAGTGTATTAAAAGTTTAAAAGAAGAATGTGCTAAGTTGCCTAAACTTAGATTACCAGAAGACAATGATAATCTTGTTTTACAAACAGACGCATCTAACTATCATTGGGGAGATTTATTGCAAACCGATTTAAATGAAATTTGCAGGTACACAAGTGGTACTTTCAATGATGCTGCAATAAAATATTCCACAAATGAAAAAGAATTATTAGCCATTGTCAGAGGAATTAGAAAATTTTCTACTTTTCTTTTGCCAAAACAATTTGTTATTAGAACTGATAATACACAGGTGTCGGGACTAATTTTTAACAAGCTTCCTTCTGAATCGCAGTACAGAAGATTGCATCGATGGCAAGTGTTATTTTCCTTTTATTCATTTACGATAGAATACATTAAAGAAAGTGACAATTTTCTTGCAGATTTTATCTCCAGAAATGTCCAATATGGACAATCAGACGAAAATCCTGGTAAATAGGATATATGAAAAGATGGAAACAGTGGATTAAACCATAGACAATAAAAGCCAAAGTCTATTCGACATCAAAGATGAACTGTCAAAGTTATCTGAATAAGCTCGAATTTTACAATCTGAAATAAATCAGCTCAGTACTACTCAAGCTGAAAACATGAGAGAATTTCTACTCTTATGTAAACATTTGGATACACATCCAAAGCAGAATTCAAATCTAAAGGGGAATATTAATCCCAACAAAGTGGCAGGATATGTCCAACTAGCACCTAGTGCCCAAAACATCTCAAAGGTAAGCACGGATATGCCTATTCCTATATTGAAAGATGCAGGAAAAAGCGGAGCAACAATTGAAGCTTCTACTTTGAAAGAACGAGCAAGTTCATCCTCAGCAAAAGCTGAAAAACTTATCTCTGGGAAACCAGAAAGCAAAACTAACCAAGTTCAATCAGGAACAAAAGTGTTTTCTTCTTTTCAGGTTGGCAAACAGCACCCTAAAGAGGAAGAGTATCTTGCATTCACAAGATACATATACAACCTCCCTGAAGAAAGCGGAGAAACATTTGGTGTTTTAGGATCAAGTTTGTTTCCAAGAATATCAATATTTCCAAATTGATCACCGGGAATTACGGCTCAATTATTTGAATTTGGATATTTAGATCGAGTATATGCAAAACAAGATCTAAAAGAAATATCTCAATTACCAACAAAATTGCTCAATTCAGTTAAAAACTATGCCCAAGGAGATGGCATTTATTACAGATTTTATGGCATTTCTATGGAATGCAAAGATTTGCAGGCTTATTATCCAACTCTCAACTACATATCAGTTGAAAAAATAAAAGATTTTAATGTCAAAGCCACAAGTGTAGACAAGAAACTTCTTCATCTCAACAAGAAGTGGATTCAAACTAGAAGAGCTTTAGGAATAAAAGCATTATATTTTATTCTTAAAAGATTTTATAATGAAGACTGCAGAGTCCTAGATCAAGACCAAGATTGGGTTTTGATAACCAAAGGAAAATCCAAATCAAAAGAATTAAAATATAGAATTCTTGACATATAGCTTCACAGATTAGGAGCAACAGAAGAGACATGGAAACTAGCATGTAAAATGCTAGATCATAATCATCCAGATGCAGGATAATTGCCAAATAAACGACAAAACAAGAGACGTAAGCACTTACGTCATGAAGATAACAACAAAGAAAGGAATATTTTCTTTTTCTCATAGTCAAAAAGAGAGGTCACATCTTGTCGGCCATCAACAAAAGAAGATGGACAAGTCATCCTCATCTTATCAACAAAGAATCTTCAATCAGTGAAGGACGAAAGAAAAAATGTGTAGAAGTTTAGGAAAGTCCCTAAAAACTTATATTTTGTAATAAGTCCCTCCTTCCACCTATAAAAGGAGAAGGACTTCATACTTGAGAGGCAAACTACATTTTCTAAGAAAACACCCTTCAAAGAAAAATGTTAGGTACCTCTAGAGAGAGTGAGTAGTAACTTCTCCCGTCAGGGAAAAGTATTTCTTTTATGTCGTGAGTATTTTGTAAGATATAGTATGGTTTGCCTGTAAAATAGTCATATGAAATAAAGTTTGGTTTTTATATCTCTCTTCTTACTCCATAAATAGTCTTAAAACGAAGGTTGCGATCTTCTGCCATGAGGAGGAACAGTAAGGAAGTTGGCCACAAGACTGAGGTCGATTAAGGCTGAAATACAGTTCATTGCCTAGAGGAGAACTACTGAGGTAGTGATAAGGGACTATTCATCGAATAAAAGAAGGAAGGTATAAATGCACAACTCTTATTTCATATTATTATTTTGAAGAACAAACTATACTATACTTACTTTTATACACTTAGACATGTAAGATTTACTTAGTACCTATAGGGAATAAAAATATAAATTGAAACTCGCATGTTAACACAACTTCATGTTTATATCCATGTCATTAGCATAATAAAACATATTCTATATCATGAAAACAACTTCTTGTTTACATTTGTGCTACTAGCATAAATAAAAATGAAAAATTTTCAACAGCATGTGCATAGAATAAGGAAGAGAGCCTGGAGGCATAAAAAAGCTTTATATCATTTTGATAAAGCAATACCAGAAATGGAACAAGCATATTTGCATGCTAATTTAAGATCTGAAGCAATTATATTTGCTATACATGAAATGAAAATGCATACAATACAAGACTATTTTGAATATAAAAATGCACTATCAATTTTGAATAAATACAGAATATTTACTGCATAAATTATCTAAATTATCCGCAACCCTATTTTTAAAAAACAACCCAAAATAATGGTTATTCGATGAATAGTACCTTGTCACTACCTCAGTAGTTCTCCTCTAGCCAATAAACTGTATTTCAACCTTAATCGACCTCAGTCTTGCGGCTTACTTCCTTACTGTTCCTCTTCAAGGCAGAAGATCGCAACCTTCGTTTTAAGACTATTTATGGAGTAAGAAGAGAGATATAAAAACTAAACTTTATTTCATATGACTATTTTACAGGCAAACCATATTATATCTTACAAAATACTCATGACATAAAAGAAATACTTTTCCCTGACGGGAGAAGTTACTACTCACTCTCTCTAGAGGTACCTAACATTTTTTTTAAAGGGTATTTTCTTAGAAAATGTAGTCTGTTTCTCAAGTATGAAGTCCTTCTCCTTTTATAGATGGAAGGAGGGACTTATTACAAAATATAAGTTTTTAGGGACTTCCCTAAACTTCTACATATTTTTTCTTCGTCCTTCACTGATTGAAGATTCTTTGTTGATAAGATGAGGATGACTTGTCCATCTTCTTTTGTTGATGGCCGACAAGATGTGACCTCTCTTTTTGACTTTGAGAAAAAGAAAAGATTTTTTTCTTTGTTGTTATATTCATGATGTAAGTGCTTACGTCTCTTGTTTTGTCGTTTATTTGGCAATTATCCTGCTTCTAGATGATTATGATCTAGCATTTTACATGCTAGTTTCCATGTCTCTTCTGTTGCTCCTAATCTGTGAAGCTCTATGTCAAGAATTCTATATTTTAATTCTTTGATTTGGATTTTCCTTTGGTTATCAAAACCCAATCTTGGTCATTATCTAGGACTCTGCAATCTTCAGTATAAAATCTTTTAAGAATAAAATATAATGTTTTTATTCCTAAAGCTCTTCTAGTTTGAATCCACTTCTTGTTGAGATGAGGAAGTTTCTTGTCTACACCTGTGGCTATGACATTAAAATCTTTTATTTTTTTCAACTGATATGTAGTTGAGAGTTGGATAATAAGCCTGCAAATCTTTGCATTCCATAGAAATGCTGTAAAATCTGCAATAAACGTCATCTCCTTGGGCATAGTTTTTAACTGAGTTGAACAGTTTTGTTGGTAATTGAGATATTTCTTTTAGATCTTGTTTTGCATATACTCGATCTAAATATCCAAATTCAAATAATTGAGCCGTAAAGCCCGGTGATCCATTTGGAAATATTGATATTCTCGAAAACAAACTTGTTGTTCCTAAAACACCAAATGTTTCTCCGCTTTCTTCAGGGAGATTTTATATGTATCTTGTGAATGCAAGATACTCTTCCTCTTTAGGGTGCTGTTTGCCAACCTGAAAAGAAGAAAACACTTTTGTTCCTAATGGAACTTGGTTAGTTTTGCTTTCTGGTTTCCCAAAGATAAGTTTTTCAACTTTTGATGAGGATGAACTTGCTCCTTCTTTCGAAGTAGAAGCTTCAATTGTTGCTCCACTTTTTCCTGCATCTTTCGATATAGGAATAGGCATATTCGTGCTTACCTTTGAGATGTTTTGGGCAATAGGTGCTAGTGGGACATCTCCTGTCACTTTGTTGGGATTAATATTCCCCTTTAGATTTGAATTTTGTTTTAGATATGTATCCAAATGTTTACATAAGAGTAGAAATTATCTCATGTTTTCAGCTTGAGTAGTACTGAGCTGATTTATTTCAGATTGTAAAATTCGAGCTTGTTCAGATAACTTTGACAGTTCATCTCTGATTTCGAATAGCCTTTGGCTTTTATTGTCTATGGATTCATCCACTGTTTCCATCTTTTCATATATCCTATTTACCAGGATTTTCGTCTGATTGTCCATATTGGACATTTCTGGAGATAAAATCTGCAAGAAAATTGTCACTTCCTTTAATGTATTCTATCGTAAATGAATAAAAGGATAATAACACTTGTCATCGATGCAATCTTTTGTACTGCGGTTCAGAAGGAATCTTGTTAAAAATTAGTCCTAACACCTGTGTATTATCAGTTCTAATAACAAATTGTTTTGGCAAAAGAAAAGTAGAAAATTTTCTAATTCCTCTGACAATGGCTAATAATTCTTTTTCATTTGTGGAATATCTTGTTTCAACATCATTAAACGTACCACTTGTGTACCTGCAAATTTCATTTATATCGGTTTGCAATAATGCTCCCCAATGATAGTCAGATGCGTCTGTTTGTAAAACAAGATTATCATTGTCTTCTAGTAATCTAAGTTTAGGCAACTTAGAACATTCTTCTTTTAAACTTTTAATGCACTGTGTGTGTTCTTCTGTCCATCCAAATCTACTGGATTTTCTTATTAATTTTTGTAATATATTGCATTTTTTAGCCAAATCCGGAATAAACTCTCCTGCGTAATTTAGACAACCTAGAAATCTTTGTATTTCTTGTTTTGTTGTTAATTTATCAGGAAATTCTATAATCTTTTTTCAGATGTGTGATAGGAGTTCAATTTCATTTTTTGAAATAATCATTCCTAAGAATTCTATATCATTTTTATTGATATCATTCTTTTTCTAACTTAACACAATTCAATTTTTTAAACAAATTTCTGAAAATTCTTTCATATGTCTTAAATGTTCTTCATATATTTTAGAACATATTAGGATGTCACCTATATAGACGATTAAAAATTGTTTTTCTGAAAATATTTTATCCATTTTTCTTTGGAATATTTGTGGGGCATTTTTTTAACCCAAAAGGCATGACCAACCATTCATAATGTCCGTTAGGAGTACTGAAAGCAGTTAACGAAATGGAGTTTTCTGCCAATTTTAGTTGCCAAAATCCACTTTTACAGTCAAATTTTGAGAAATAGGTTTTTCATTTTGCAAGGTTAATCAGATTATTTTATTTGGGATAAAATATCCGTCAAATAAGCAGTTTTAATTAGCTCTTTATAGTTTATTACCATACGAGTTTTTCCTTTTTTTATTTCAGCATGGTTTCTTACCATAAAAGTTGGGCTACTATGAGGACTTTTACTCATTCTTATTAATTTTAAGTTGAGCAATTCTTTAATTTGAATTTTAAATTCAATTTTATCATCTTCATTGTAAAGCATGGGTCTGACTCTAATAATTATGCTAGGGTCTTTTAATGTTAAAGTTATCCTTTCATGATTTTGTTCCCATTTTTCTAATGGATTTTCTCCATAAGATTTTTGTAATTTTTCTTTAATCTTTTCTAGATTAAGACACTTACAAGTAATTTTTCTTAGATTTTCTTAATATTTTCTTTTAAAATTTCCATTATCCTTTTCAAGATTATAAGAATTTTGTTTTTTTGGGACTTTGTTAAATGTCCGCAAGGGTTCTGAGGCTTATCATGTATAATGTTTGATGATAATCCTGAAATTGTTGTAGAAAATCATTTCCTAATAATAAATTTGTTTCCAGTTTATCATAAGCAAACAATTTATTTATAGAAACAATCTTTGATCCTAAGATTATTTCTACTTTTTCTTTAGACTTAGAAAGGTTTTCTTTATCTCCTGTGATTCCAATCATTGATATGTTATTTTTATTTATGTCTCAATCTTTTATTAAAAAAGATTTTGCTAGACTTGCTTCAGATCCATTGTCTATTTGACAACAGGTTGTCATTTTTGTATCATAGAAAGTTATTTCTATGAAAACTGAAACCTTGAAAATAGTTTCTTTTGGCATTTACATTTTTGGTATGAAACAAGTTTCACCTTTGTATGACATTTCTATGCCCTTTTTTCCTATACTATAATCTTCTATACTATTTAGGAAGAGATTTCCTAAGATTAAATCTTGATCACTTTCATTATTTGTAATATAACAGAGAATTGTTATTCTTATTGTATCTAGTTTTATTGGTAAATCTACCATATTTTTACAACTAAAGTTATTTCCTTCGAAGGTTTTATAATTATATTGTTTTCCTTCGTATATTGATAGTCCATCAAGTATAATACCTTTCACATGGTTAGTTGTTGCTCCTGTTTGTATCAAGATTTCTTGATTTTTCCATTTAATTCCATTGAAAATTCTTCCTTTTATTCTAGTAATATTTGAAATTTCTAGAATCTTTGTAGGATATCTGTTAGATATACTTTTTCTAATAGAATTTCTTCCATGTTCTATTGAAAGTCTAGGATTACTAGAACTTCCTATTTCTTGTGTTTTTTCAAACTGCATATCATATTCGTCTGGAATTTGAGCTTGCTGAATTTCTGCTTTAATAATTCGTGTTATTCCTGCACATTCTTGATCTATTTCGATCATTTCTTTGTTTTTATAAACCTTACCATAGTTTGAGTTTGTAACTGTGTACAAAGCTTGGTAATAGATACTCATTATATTATTACCTGGTTTAAATAGATCTTTTCAAATTTAAAATAGGTAAATCATTTAATATGCTCTCTGGCACAGTTCTCGAGGCAGTTCCCTCTCCTCCCTCCTAGGTGGGAGAACCCTCTCTCCTCCGGCATCCTTCCGTCGGAATTCCTTCCACACACCTATTGTCTCTGGTAATCACCTCCTGTGATTATCATTCTTTTCTTTCTACTCTCTTCCTGTGATTACCTTTCTTTTCTTTCTATCCTCTTGCTTAGTCAGGCCATGGGGGAGAATAGGATTTATTTTAATGCTGGTTTCAAGTCTTTTGATATTACCAAATGGAATGATGAAGGCGTTGTTTGGTACGAGTGGGTGGAGAGAAGTCGAAGAATGATGAGTAGAACTACCGTGAGCAGTAAGTTGATGGAATGGATCATTTTCCTGCTAAAAGAAGCTTCCACTGATCAGAAGAAAGTCACAAGGAGATGGAGATGTACTAAAAGGAAAGAGGAATACTTCTGCGCTAGGAAACATAATGAATATGGAAGATATATGAGCATTGTAGCTATTAATGCGGGGGGTAGATCTGTTACCATTATTCCAGAACCAGTCTTGAATGCTGGATGGTACGATTTAGCATTTAAGATAGAAAACTTCACTAAATGTCCTAAAAGGTTGATACCAACAAGTTTACCAAGACTTGTAAACCCCGGATACCCCTACTCAAAGGCTGTAAAGGACAGCAAATGGCTATCAAAAAACCACAAGGAGACAGAGGAGACAAGCTCATCAGAAAAGCAAGAGGATGGGCTTTTGGGTAGGTGTCTTGTAGGGTATCTGGAGAAGGCCAGCAAAGAGAAACCTTCTTTGTCTGAAATCAGAAGGTGGTCATCTTATGAATTGAAGAAGGCCTTCGGAGTCAATATTTACGAGCTATACGGTGACATGTTCCTTTTTGAATTTCCCAATAAATTCATGGCGAAACAACCTCTTCAAGGTCAGTGGAAATGGAGAAACCAAAGTTTCAACCTAGAATGGTGGAGCCCAGTTGTAGGCTGCATGCCGATCTCCGTGGAAGTTAACAAAACTTGGATAAAAATTATAGGGATCCCTCTACATTTGTGGTCACAACAAGTATTTGAAGAAATAGGGCAACTTTGTGGTGGTTGGGCGGCAACGGAAGAGGAGACAGAGTTGAAGAACTGTATGAAGTGGGCAAGAATTTTGGTTGCAAACAGTGGTAGAAATATACCAAAAGAGGTTTCGATTTTGCGTGGGGGAATCAGATACCATTTTCCGATATGGGTTGAAGGCAAAGCAAGATATGAAATCTTGCCGGAAAAAGTTTTGAATCTAGCCGAAGAAGAAGATAACAATTTGAAATCAGGGTATGTTATGGACCAGCAGATAATAAGGAGTAACATCTGTACTACAGTACAGAAATCCCCTTTTACTAGGGATCCTAGTACAGATAAGCATGTGGGGAATGGAAAGTTGACAGCTGTGGTGGTACCCACTAAGTCATGTGAGAATCATGTGACCTCTTTAATGAAGGAATCTATTATGGGCCTTAGGTCTAGGCCAGAACAATTAAATGAAGAGTATAATGGGCCAGATCCAGCAAGCCTATTTATTTTTAATAGCATATCCAATTCCACCCAGCCCAATCCAGATTGGATTCTTCAAGATAAAGAAACACAGTTCTGCCAAAAGACAATGCAGGTAGCTCACCAGAATACTGAGAAGGAGATAACAACAGCAGATTCGAGTGGTATTTTAGGTATGGGAGAATCAGAGGCGCAAGTTCCTTTTAAGGAGGTGATGATTGGGAGGGAGGAAAAAGAGGTATGCAATATTGAAGATCAGAGAACTTTGACCTCTATTGAATGGGAAGTCGAAGAAGCAGAGCCACTATACATGAAACAGCAACTGTTAATCACAGAAAAAGAGAAAGAAGTTTCTGCTTGGGTGAAACAGACTTTGATCAAACTGGGGAAATTGTTGGGGGCTGATTTCCAAGGTCATGAAGAGGAAGCTATTGAACTGTTACTACAGGTGGACAGTGCCACACAAGCCAGACACCAAGAAGTTGTAGCTGTAAGCAAGAAGAAAAGGTTAAAAGGCTCTAATGAATTGAAAAGTTTAGTAGCTTTTGATGTGAAGTTCAAAAGTGGGGGTGTAGAGATAAGGGGAGAAACTTCCTAACTATTTCTTGATGCAATTTAAACTTGTCTCGTGGAATGTAAGGGGTTTGAACAGTAGGGACAAACGGAGGGTTGTCAAGAACATTATGGGGGACTGGAAAGCTGACATTATTTGTCTTCAAGAAACCAAACTGCAGGGGGATCTTACTGGGCTAGTAATGCAGATTTGGGGTGGTAGATGGATCAAAATGGCATGTTTGGAAGCTAGTGGGACAAGAGGAGGGATAATGATGCTTTGGGATAGTAGAATATGGAAAGGGGAAGTTCTAGAGATCGGGACATTTACCCTTACCTGTAAATTTGAATCACAGGTGCAGGATTTCTCATGCCATATAACAAGAGTATATGCTCCAAATTGCTATGTGGAAAGAAGAAATTGGGAAGAAATTGGCTCTATCAGAGATTTAATTGAAGGTCCATGGGCAGTTTGTGGTGATTTTAATGAGGCTAGATATGTCTCGGAAAAGAGGAACTGTATCAGGAGAACAATAGGGATGCGAGAGTTCTCTGATTTGATCGAGGATCTAAACCTAATTGCTTCAACTAGAAAATGCAAAGTTCATCTGGTTCAAAGGGGATAACCACCTGATAGCTTCAAGAATTGACAGGGTCTTGGTATCTTAAGAATGGGATGATGCTTTTAGCAACTTGAAACAGTACACTATGCAGAGAATATTATCAGACCACTCTCCAATTACACTCTAAGGTGGTTCCTGGAAGAAGAGCAAGAGTTATTTTAAGTTTAGGAACTGGTGGTTAGGGACTGAAGATTTCATTGACATAGTAAGGACATGGTGGAACTCTTTTGATTATACTGGGAGGCGTGATTACATCCTTGCATCCAAATTAAAAGCGCTGAAACACAAACTGAAGGAGTGGAGCAGAAGTGAGCAAGGGAATCTAGGCCAACAGAGAAAATCTTTACTTGAAAAGTTGGCTGCTATGGAAAACATTGCTACTGATAGAGGTCTAACTGAGGATGAGGCAACAGAAAAGGCAAGGTTACTTCTGAACTTGGAGGATCTGATAAAAAATGAGGAGATTTACTAGAGGCAAAGATCAAGATCAATTTGGTTAAAGGAAGGGGATAAGAACACCAAGTTCTTCCATAAGATAGCTAATGCACACAAGAGGTACAATAACATAGACCAACTACTAGTCCAGGGGAACATTGTCCAAGAACCAAAAAGAATCCAAGGGGAAATAGTGGAGTTCTATCAGAAGCTTTATACAGAGGAGTTGCAATGGAGATCTGGCAACAATTTTTTAAATTGCCCAAGGTTGACAGGGGAGGAAAAGGAGGATCTTGAAAGAAGCTTTGACGAGGAAGAAGTTCTAAGGTGTTTAAAGCAGTGTGCAACTGATAAAGCACCAGGACCAGATGGCTTTACGATGGGGTTTTATATCAAATGCTGGGAGGTGGTGAAAGGTGACATAATGGAGACTTTTCAACACTTCCATGAACAAGGGAGGTTTGAAAGAAGTCTGAATTCTACATTCATAGCCCTAATCCCAAAGAAGAAAGGTGCAAAAAAATCAAGGGATTTTAGACATATTAGCTTGATAGGTAGTATGTATAAGATCTTCTCAAAAGTGCTTACTAAAAGGTTGAAAAAAGTGATGTCCAAGCTTGTCGATTCACAACAATTAGCTTTTATTAAAGGGAGACAGATAATGGATGCCGTCCTCATAGGTAATGAAGTTGTAGATTCCAGGTTGGTCTCAAAAAATCCAGGAATTCTATGCAAATTAGACATTGAGAAAGCATATAACCATGTAAATTGGGACTTTCTTATGGGTATGCTAGAGAAGATGGGATTTGGTCACAAATGGAGACAGTGGGTTAAATTTTGCATATCTTCAGCGAACTTCTCAGTATTGGTAAATGGCTCTCCAGCAAGATTTTTTAGGTCACAGAGAGGTCTTAGGAAGGGTGATTCCTTTTCATACTAGTCATGCAGGGACTCAACAATATGATCAAGAATGCATGCAATGAAGGATGGCTGAGAGGTTCTGAAGTTGCTAGAGCTGGAAGGAAAGTCTAGAGATCACTCATTTACTATATGCAGATGACACCCTAATTTTTGTGATGCGAAGGAAGACCACCTTAAAATATTGAGACTGATTCTAGTTATTTTTGAAGCTATGTCTGGGCTACATGTCAACTGGAGGAAAAGCTTCTTGTATCCAGTAAATGAAGTACCAAACATGGAAATTTTGAAGTCAATATTGGGAGGTGAAGTAGGTGTCCTCCCAACCACATACTTAGGTATGCCTTTGGGGGCAAAATCCAACTCTATGGAAATTTGGGATGGGGTGATTGAGAAGTGTGAGAAGAGGCTAGCAAGGTGGAAGTCTCAGTACCTTTCACTAGGGGGAAGACTAACTTTGATTAATTATGTGCTAGATGCACTTCCAACATATATGATGTCATTATTTCCTATCCCACCGGGAATCATTAATAGGTTGGATAGCATCAGGAGAAAATTTCTATGGCAAGGGAACAAGGAAAACAGAGGATATCACTTAGTCAAATGGAAAATTGTGATCACTGAAAAGAGAGTTGGGGGTTTGGGGATCAAGAACATGAAGAACCAGAGTAAAGCTTTAAGGATGAAGTGGCTTTGGAAGTACTCAAATGATAATCAGAATTTGTGGGGCTCAGTCATAAAGGCAAAATATGAAGAGAGTGATAGTTGGATGACAAAGGAGGTTACCACCCCTTATGGTGTTAGCTTATGGAAATCCATTAGAGAACTTTGGAATGAATTCAAACCTAACACCATGATCAAAGTGGTAGATGGCATAAAAACTAGGTTTTGGAAGGATGATTGGCATGCAGAAGGAAATATGGAGACTCTCTTCCCTGACATCCACAATTTAGTTCTTAAACAACAAAGTACTTTAGCTGACTTATGGACTCCTCAAGGGTGGAATTTTGTATTTAGAAGACACCTCAATGACTGGGAAATTCCAAGAGTAACAGAATTTTTTAGAAGCATTGATCAATTTAGTGGTCTGGAAATGGGGCGAGACAGATTGCAGTGGTTGGGAAACAATAAAGGGATTTTTAAAGTAGGTGCAGTGTACAAGAAGTTGAATCATCCAAATCTACAACTACTCAAGTGGCCCTGGAAACATATATGAAAAGCCAAGATCCCCTACAAGGTGTCTTGCTTTGTGTGGTTATTGGCTAAAGAAGCAGTATTGACACAGGAAAATTTAATGAAGAGGGGAATTACACTTTGCTCTAGATGTTTTTACTGTGGAAAAACTGCAGAAACAGTCATTCATTTGTTTATCCAATGCGAAGTCACTGGCCAGTTGTGGAATCTGTTCCTGAGACATAAAAGCATCTCCTGGTGCATACCTGGGAGAATTTCAGAGGCTCTATTCAGCTGGGAAGAAGCAGGGACACAAGCAAAAAACAGAAGTAACTGGAGAATTGTCCCTGCCACTATTTGGTGGACAATATGGAAAGAGAGGAACCTTAGAGTTTTTGAGAATAGGGAGAGTAGTATGCAACAAGTTAAACTGAATTGCATTTCGACTTTGTGTTTTTGGTGTAATAAAATTTACTCTAATGATACAGTCTCTATCATTGATGTCTTAGACTCATTATAGGGATTGGTCGGTATTCTTAGAGTTTCCTTATGTAAATACGGGTATCAGTACAACCTATGTACTGTTCTGCAGAAATAGAAACAATTACCATTTTCAAAAAAAATAGATCTTTTCTTTTGATCTGAAAATATAAACTCAATGCATCATTAAAATCAGCATCTTTGAGTGAAATACAATATTTTGGATAATATGTAAAGAGAAGCTTTGTATAAGCTAGGTTTCCTTCTATTATACCAAGATTTCCTTCTCTTGCATTTATAAATCTTTCGTCTAATAGATTTATAACTATTGGACAATTGATCCCTTCTTTAAAAGTCGACTTGACTAATATTTGGATTCCTCCTAAATGAACATAATTCATTTTTTTTTCCTTTTCTTTTCAGGAATTTTCCTAAGAATTTGATCTATCATGGGTTTTGTTAACAGGTTTAGTTTATGTTTACCTGTTGTTTGAGTAATTTCTATTACTTTTTCTATTTCCTGATATTCATGATAGAAAATTTTATCTCTTGCAAACATTCTTTGCATTCTACTTAATAGGTTATCTTCTGTTTTAAGATTTAGTTTTAATCCTTGGATTTTTCTAAATGTCTCTCCATCAAAGGTTGCTTTTAAAGCATATCCTCTGTGATCTTCTTCAGTTTCTAAGATCTGTACTGAATCTTTTCTTTCTTGAATTTCTTT
>JAJOOE010005058.1:0-10557 GCA_036250405.1 Solanum raphanifolium
TGGTAGAGAGGGTTGAAGAATCTTTTCGCGGGGTCATGATAACGGTTGTCATAGACTCACACTAAAAAAATATATAAGCTATTGAAACTGTTATTTTTTCAGTTAGTGGTTAGGTCTTAAAATTTCATGATTGATGCCATTTTGTTGATGCTGCTTTACACGAGAGTTTCGTTTCCAATCCGGGAGACTACCTAATGTGAGTTCACTTCACAAACTTGACTTAACTGATAATTTTAACATTATTTGTCCATCAAAAGTCCATTTTCATGTAGCTCTTTCTATGGACACTTGAGCTAGGGTTGATTAGCCTGAACATGCTCTAGAAATAAAACAATCTGAAGTGAACTAGATTAATACTTTTAATTTTACTTGGGTTTTCAAGATGAGAAGCTTGCATGTTTGTTGTATCTCATTGAGTTTACAATCTGATTAGCGATTTTGTTCACAATTCAGGTTACTGTATTCTATTAGTGGTAGTCCCAATATCAATAGATTTCATAGTTTTGTTTTTCAAGCTAAGAAGTTGACCTGTATGATGAATCTTACACTGATCTTTTGTGGACATAGTTCCTCCATTGGTAGACATAGGAAACACTTGATGCCTTGTCAAGTAAGATCTTCGTTGTGGCTACTGGAACAAGGAAACCTTGCCGAGTATATAAAGACTCACATGAAGATGCAACTGCTACAATAGTATAAAATCTTCTGATTCTATTTTTATCGAGATCAATTTTTTTGTTTTTAAACATCTCATCAGTTCAATTTAATTGAACTCTCTTAACTTTAACATGATTTGTAGATTGAAATGGAGGGAATATAAACTCAAGAAAGTGGAGATGGTAGTGATGCATTTACAATAGTTATGGGATGTGATCATCCATGTCGAGTAGTATTATATGGAAGTTGAGTAACTAAGACTCTTGAAACAGAAACAGGGAAATTTTTGTCCCTCTTCAAATACTGTTAATCATGAAATGATGTAGATAAAATCAAGGAAATTGAAGAGAGGATGCAACAAAGAATGCAAGAAAACTTCAATGCACAAAAAGATACCATGGAACGAGATGTTACAATGGACATCATTGCACAACTTTAGTGTCTAAATCCAGGATTAACACTTGATTCTACCATGCTAAGATTCAATGTTCGTTCGCCAAGAGACGAGCCTGTTCTTCAACTAATCAATCATCTATTTGTTCGTAATAACACTCGAGGTCAGTACTACTACTACTACTGCTCTTCTTCTTCTTTTGCCAATATTTTCTTCACTATCTGTTCAAGATTTTTTCCTTATTCTACTCTATCTCAAGAAACTGAGTGATCATGATTCATGATTCATGATTCATGCACGCCATCTATTTGAATTTATTTTCTTGTCTAAAGTTGGTGAAATCTTCTGTTTTTTGGTTGTACGCCATCATGGTTCTCTTATGCTGGTTGCTTATTGCTTGTTGGAATTGCGAATCAATAGTTGCTTGTTGAATATGTAGTTGTTGATTGTATCACTATATTTTATTTACTGTCTCATCTATTTCTCTCTCACTCTCATGTATGTCTTCTAGGATGAGATAATGCAGATTTTATTTTGTCCAGATAAGGAGTTTAGTCATGTTATTTGTTGCAAGGACGAGACTTTATATGACTTATTTAGAATTAATCACTCTGCTTTAATGGTGTATTTAAGATAAAGATCTCTAAGTTATATCTGAATCAGAGAGTTATCACTCTGCTTGATGTACTCTGAAATCTGATGCTCAAATCCTCCGCATTTCATTTCCATCAAAGGGTCATTTCCTTTTCCATTAAACTTTTTCACCAATAATTGATTGTCTGAGTCTAACCACTTTAACCCTTCACCTACCTCAGAGCTCTGGTGACTAGAGCTCTTGTTTTCTTTCGGCGATGGTGAAACATGTGACTAGTAGTCAACTGATAATCAATTGATTGAGTTGTTGATTTGTAAGCCATCACTTATCTTCATTTTTCTCAAAAATAGAACTTTAACCTATTTGGAGTTGTTACAGTTGTACTCATATGAAGCTCAAAATTGTCATTCTATGGTCAGTCACATAATATGTACTTATACAATTGTACTCATATGAAATTCAGACTATATTTGCATTATGAATGCACAGTTTTCAGCTTAGAAATTGTGTATATTTGCATTATGAATCAACATAGGAATAAGGGAAAGGACGAAACAAAGAATGGTGGTGGGGTTGTGGGACTTTTGGAATTGAATTTTATATACATTACCTGAATTTTGTATATCCTACATAACTATTGAAGATGTTTAGTTTATTGTCTTTACATGAGACAAACAACAAAAAATCAATTATAGATTTGAGATCTATCTTTGTGTGGTGTAAGTCTTTTTGTAGTCTGCTATAAACAGATTACTGTGAATTAACAGTGATTAGGGATGTCTTCATTTGGTGCCAATTGATGTATGTCTTTGTGTGATGTATTATGCTACAAACAGATCAACAACTTATTGTTGTGATTTTTTAACACTATTAGTACAATCTAATATATTCTAATAGAGGTTAAAGAAAAGAGTATGAAAATTGGGATGACTTTTACTTACTTGATGCAAAGTGTAGATGATTTTCTTTATTTTTTTTAGGAAGTAGTTAAGCTGAAAATTGGTATGGTAATAGTTTGCTTGTTTTTTTGGGTATGAATAACTATTAGTGACAGTTAAGTCTCTTGGACAGTATTTTTGTTAGTCACATGTTAGTTTCTCTTGATTTTTATAATATTTTTATGTTTTTAAAATTTATTATGTTGGTATTGGACAGAGCATAAAAAAAATTGGGGAAAACAAACTGACACTTAAATGGGGCAAGGCAGGGTTTAGCGGGGTCTTATTGATATATTCGTGCATTCTATGACATTATTTATCCTCTTTTGTAGGTGTTGAAAATGAAGGGAAGAAGATAGCAGTGAAGACAAACTTGACCTTACTTAAAAGAAGAATTTTGAACTGTTGATAGTTTAAATATTCATTTCGCTATAAATAATTTTTTGTTTCTTATCGTAACTCTTTAATCATGTAAAACGTAACTACTCATTTGGGTTTAAACATTTAGCATTTAGGGATGTATTATTACAATAGCTTTTGCTGGAGATTTGAATTTATGAATGTGTATGAAAATTTTTGGATGGACAAATTATATTTTTTTTTTCTATTATGATTTATTAAAGATTGCTATTTCATCTACACCGTAGCAATAGGTATGAAAAACTGTTGCAATAGGTAAGGCAAATAATTCCCATAGAAAATGTAACCGACACAATAGATGATAATAATTGTTGCCATAGATCATATAAATGTACTGTGCAATAAATTCTATGGCAACGGTTTTAAACCGTTGTACTTACAAACTATTTCCGTTGCAGCGGAAGGAAGAATAACTGTTGCCATTGATGGCCCTATGGCAACACATTTTGACAACCGTTGCACCAACCGTTGCCATAGCTCTATGGCCACGCGAGCTGATGTAACGCATGTGTAACCGTTGTGATAGCCCTATGGCAACGATTGTCCTATCTATTGCAACGGTTTTTGATGCGTTGCCGTAGGCCTATTTTCTAGTAGTGATAGTTTGAACAATGATCTCAAATAAGAAAAAAAAGTAATGTTTTTATACATTGAGAAAAAGTAAATATAATGTGGAGTAGCATTGAGCACCGATATGGGGGAGAGTTTTGATACTCACAGCCCCCATAAACCATGCCATGCCCACATGGATACAAGATCATACTTTTTAGATGAATCCTCATTTCCTTCGGCAGAGCTTAGTGGATCACTTAGTTGAGGTGTTCTATATCCCAGCAGGCTATAAGATAGTTCTGGCAGCGTGGACAAGATGTTGTATCATCATTTATCTCATAGTGATGATTGTCGGTTAGAGAATCTCCCAATAGAGTTTAAAGTGTATTTTTACATATCACTTCTTATGTTAAAGTTTCGAGGATGAGAAAATATTTTTGTAAAGTTAAATGGTTTCATTCCTTTAATTCTTTACATTTAGTTGAGTTTATGTTATACCTATTGCAATCCTTTCTTTTAGTTATTATGCATCAACTATATTACATACTTGTACTTTCAAATATACTTATGTCATTCGATCTGCATCTTTTATGATGCAGATACAGGTGTTCAGGATCATCAACAGGCGTTTCGTTGAGATCACTTTGCACTTCAGACAACTTTAGTGAGCATCCTTGCTTTCTAGGGGATTTCACAATTTACTTTCACGTTATTGTTGAGTTGTTGTGGGTCTTGTCCCGACTGCTATCCTAGTATTAGAGACTTCATAGATAGTTAGAGTTGATGAGTCACTCAGTATTTCCTTTTTGTGTGAGACGTTTTGAGATTGTTTTGCAAAGTATGATTATTATTGCACTTAAGTATTTTCAGACAATTTGAGTTAAGTATTTACTTGAGTTTGAATATTCTAAATTTTATTTTTAAAGCATCTTTATACTTGAGTAAGTATTCCGCTATACAGTTAGTCAGGCCAAGGGTTTGCTTGGGGATCAGAAATGGTTCTCGAGTGTCGGTCACATCCAGGATGTAGGCTCGGGGTGTGACAGTATGATTCAATCCATTTTCAAAGCCCATACACCATGAGAGGTTTAATGCACTAGGCTGCTCTTTTATGGATGTAAAATACTTATGAGAATAAGATTTGCATGGCTTAAATACGTGAGCATATATTTATTATATTTATCCTGTAAACATAGATTATGTTTAAATAAAGAACTTTTATTTCAAGAAAACAATTTCTTGAAAATACTCTTTCAAAAGAAAGTAATGGACAACCCCCGAGAATTTATCCATTCAAATACATAAGAAATAATAATTATCAGATGTGTAGTTGATAAATAATAATGAGTTTCCTTGTATTTTAAGTTTACCTCTTTTCTTATTTTTCCAATAATTTAAATTTAAAAAAAACCGCAATTACATATTCATTCAATAATTTAGTTCAATGAAATACTCTCTTAAGAAAAAATAATTGTCAACAAAACTCCTCAACAAGTAATAAAAAAATACGCACGCATATCAATTTATGTTTACACCAGATTATCCACTAACCTGTTTGTTCTCATCAATGAGACTTTGAGAAATCTCATTGTCTTGGATCTTCGCCAACATGTTCTTCATTGTATGAAGCAAGTCGTTGTCCTGTTTCCACTGATCTTGTTCCTCAAGCTTCAACTTTAGGATCCAAATTTTTTAGTGTTGTCTACTTCGTCAAGCTTCTACTTTAGTATCCAAATTTCAATGTTCTTCGCTTCTAATGTAACTTTGTAAGTTGCTTCTAGCATGTCAACTTTCTTCAATAGATTCGTCCTAGATCCCCAACTACTGATCATGACCACTATAATAAATGGGGCACCGCTATAGCAGAAACCGCTACAGCGATCCATGGCCGCTTTAGAAGGCTCATCCTCCCTCCATTCCGGAACCGCTATAGCCAGAAGGCCCCACTATAGCAGAAACTGGAAATAAGGTCATCTACATGTCCAAACTTCCATCTTTTCCAAAACTTAGGTACTCAAGCAATTCATAAAAAATAAAAGCAATAGTATAGAAAATCAAGGCCTACAAGCAATGCCATCATCCAAGGAACCATTAGCGGCATTGGAAAACACGAATAATAGTCAATATTTGAAAAACGGTAGAAATAAAAAGAGATGTCCAACAAAAGTGCTAGGAATAACTGTCAATAAAACTCCTCAAGAAGTAACAACAAGATACGCATGCACATCAATCTACGTTTACAACAAATTATCCACTAACTTGTTTGTTCTCATCAAATAAAACTTTGAGAAATCTCATTGTCCTGGATCTTCCGTTTATTCTCCAATTCGGAAACTTTAGCTTGCAATTCTTTAATCTGGTTCTTCACCAACTTGTTCTTCATTGTATTAAGCAGGTCGTGGTGATCCTTTTTCAACTGATTTTGCTCCTCAAGCTTCACCTTTAGGTCTATATTTTCCCTTTCCAGTGGTCTAAATACACCACTGTAGAATTTCACAGTGCCGTCTACTTCATCAAGCTTCTGCTTTAGGAACCAAATTTCAAGTTTCTTCGCTTCTAATGTAAATGTTCGAGTTGCTTCTAACATGCCAACTTTCATCAATAGATAATCTTTTTCACGCCTCTATGAAGCTATCTTTCGTTTCTGATCAAACTCCTCCGCCATCGTTTAACCTTTATAATTGACATGATTAATGAAGAAAGTCAAATAAATTTGATTGAGGATTTTGTTAGTGATTTTTAAGTTTATGCCTAAAGTGGATATTTATTACTTTTCCCTAAGTAGATTGATATTATAAATGAATCATACTTAAAACTTATATAAGAAAAAAAACAAAAGTGATAACTCATGATAAACACATTTCTCTTTATAAAACTAATAGTTAAGGGTAAACAATAAATACATTTCTCTTAATTAACATTTGCTCTCATAAGTATTTAAAGAAAAAAAATCAGTGACTTTAATTTAATATTAGATGTGTTGAAACACATTCAATTTGCTAAAACAAGTTATTTTGGAACTAAATATAAACTTAAAATGATTAAATACAACTACACAAAAATATGTATTATTTATAAACGTGCTTTTATAATAACTCACTCAATGATAGACTAAGCGGGTAAGTAAGATACATAAGTTATTATAAGTCATTAATAAATTATGTTGAATAAAATTATCGGTAGCTAGGTTTTACCTATGTAGCATGATGTGATAAAAATAAAGAGTATGATTAGAATTATTAATGGTGCACCTATCATAAATTTATTAAAATAATAAAATTTTCTATTCAGGAAGTCTTGTAAAGCTTTGTTTGATTAGAAATAATTTTTTCACTGAATAATCTTAACAATGTAAGAACATTTTTCATTAGTGTTTTTATCTACAAAGATGTCTTAAAGTTTTCTCTGATTTTCCTTAAATCATTTAGATCTTTTTTTTGTTTAAAAAAACTTCAAGCACAAATTTCATAGTATCACATATATTCAATATACAAATTAGGGTCTTAAAAATGATAATCTCACTAAAAATTTCAGAAAAAGCATACCTGATGAGAAGAACTTTAGCGAGAGCGTTAGTTGAAAAACTGGTTGCCTCCTTGCCCTAGCCGCCACCAATAATAGAAAAGGGTAGAGAATATGTGGTAACCCTAATGAATAGAGGATCAATTAATAAAAGTCTAGAGTTAATCTGGTACGTCCATCAAGTGACTGATCTGACAAATAAAAGTTATTTTCCATTAAAAATTAACTATGGGCTTTATATTATAATTGGGTCACACATAAATTAATAAAGAAGTATAACATTCTCTCCTTGGCCCAATGACATCATAGCACAAATATTTAATATAATATATATTAGATGCACATAAAATGGGAAAATTTTCAAAACAACAATATTTTAGCATCTAATAGGACCCTTGTCAACACTTTCAATATTTATTGAAAATGTCAATATTTTGATTTGTTATAATGCTGACTGTATTTATTTAATTTATTTAATTTGAAAGAATACAAAATTTTAATATTTAATAACAAAATGGAGAGAATCATGGAGAAAAAATATTTCCCTTAGTTTTTTATCCTTACTTGTTTGAACTTTTTTAAATATGATTTTATCTGAAATGTATTCAGATGGACTTCTTTAAATATGATTTTGTATGTCATTATTTTAAAATGTAATTGAAATATAAATTGCGAGTAATATTGAAAATACAAAATGAGCCAAATAAAATACAAATCTATTTACTAATAATAGTACGAATACGTATATAATGAATACGTAAATAAATTGTATTTTGGTTATTTAGAATTGAAAATGAATACAAAATCAAATCTAAATAAATATTATCTAGTATACAAAGTGATATTGAAAATACAAAATAAGCAAAATAAAATACAAAATATGTTTTATTGATACAAGGATGAATACCTATATAAAATAAATAAACTGTATTTTGGTAATTTAGAATTGAGAATGAATACGAAATCAAATATAAATACAAAACTTGATGGTATACCATTAGGACGAATACAAAATCAAATCTAAATACAAACTATTTGGTATACAAAGTGATATTGTAAATACAAAATAAGCAAAATAAGATAAAAAACTTTGTTTTACATATGCAATTAGGATGAATACATAAATAAACTGTATTTTGGTTATTTGGAATTGAGAATGAATGGACAATTAAGAACTTCTATCCGGCAATTGATTCATCAAGTTCCATGGATTCAAGAAGAGACTTTTCGGAACCATTCATAGAGCGGCGGCGGCGGAGATCTGGAACTCGACAGGGAAACCGCCCGAGCCCTAAATCAAAATCACAAGAAAATCGAATTTTTTTTTTAAAAGACTAAAAATCTGAAATACATAAATATTTGATGATTATCTAACCAAACTCACATTCTACTAAATCTGAAATACTAAAACAAAATCACAAGAAAATTGAAAAAAATTATTTAAAAGACTAAAAATCTGAAACACATAAATATTTGATGATTATCTAACCAAACTCACATAATAATCGAAAAAATTGACGGAAAATCCGTAATATATAAAACCCGAAATACAAGATAATCGGTGATTTTAAAAATAAAATCAACATAAATATCACTAAATAATCGAAATTACCTTTAACAATTGAGATATTTCTTGAGTTAAGTTAGAGATTTGTTGAACAAATTAGGAAAACCATTCACAATTTGTATTTCTTGATCTGCAAAGAAATTTGAAGAAAGAGAAAATATAAAACTTGAATGATGGGGGAAAAGAAACGTGAATGATGAGGAAAGAAGATTAATCGGTAGTTTTTTTTTTCTTTTTTCCTTTTTTATTTGTTATTGGTTTAGAATTTGGTCCAATGATGGACTGTTTTGGGAAAGAAAAAAGGGTAAAATAAATAATAATATTTGAATACAATTATTTTGTAAAGTATTGACATTTTGACATTTTAAATAAATATTTTAAAGTGTAGTTATTTTGACTAATTATGTTAGGTATGTTGACTAGATTGCTAATTTTCCCTAAAAGGATAAATCTCTTATATATTATTCATTATACATACCTTAATATGACGACAAACCACTTATGTGAGTTCTGGTGGTTAAACATATTTTTGTGCTACATTTCCCCTTTATTATACTATAACATAATTTTCTCGTTTCTTGTCTTACTCTATTAAGAAATTGTTGTACATGTCTAGACTAGATCATGACAGTTAGTCATTTGGTTTGATTATTTTACTCATTAATGTTATTGTTTCCTTAAATTTTGACATTAAAAATGCATTTGTTATTTATTAAAAGGTATCTTAACTGATTTTCCGCATAATATTGGTTGGGTGGTAAGAACTCTCCAATCTAGTAGAAAATATTTTTTTTAATTAGATTTATTTTATTGGTTCAAAATTTGGATCAACAAATAAACTGTCCATGTCTCTATTTATGTCATGATCCTGAACCGTCATGAGGCGAATCCACACTAAACCACATAGTGGTAGAATCAAAGTCTAACCCGATACAACCCAACACCAATTAACAGAAGCCAAATTCATCATAAATAAAGGAAATAATTTGGATCAACTAAGAAATTGAGTCCCCATAAACTCAACTCAATGGTCTGAAAACAACAATGGAAAATACCTCTAAGAACTGAAAGTCACAATACCAAAACTTTTAAACACAATCAAACTGAGGATACAACCCTGAAAGCTATATGGTCCAACAATAATGTCTTTGTCCAAAAATATGGACAACCAAATTAGAAGAACTCATGGAAGCTCGAAAGATGTAGCTCACCATTGGATTCGGATCACACGTTTCTCAACAGAGGTCTTGAATTAGCCTCTGGAAGATATATTACTCTCTACAAGAAAAGAAACAAGTGAAGAATCAATACAAAAACTACTATGTGCTAGTAGGATCACGCAGTCAATCTAACATACACATATAAACAATTATGACTAAATAGCCATCACATGGCAACAAATAATATAGCAACAAATATCTGTCACACTTGGACTATTAGTCAGACTATATGAAACCATTGAACAAGAACTAATCTATGCATAACATGTCTCACATTATCAATAATGCACATACCGGTTCTTTCATGGAACCTTAAACCATACTGTAGTATCATACAAGATGTGGTATCCGAGCCAACAAACAATAATCTATACCGGCATGGTACCCAAGCCAACCAACAATATCTTGTACTGGCGTGGTACCCAATCTAATCAACAAGCACAACTAACATGTATAATCACATTACATCACAACATGCATTTCATAACCTGAAATCAGGCTCTGATGGAGTCCACTACAACCCAACAAATGGACAAGCCTAAACCCAAATAACAAGATATGGAAGACACAATTTATATAAATATAATAGTAATAAGCGGAAGACAAGAATAATGTATATAAAAGAAGATGGTACATATCATATATATATATATATATATATATATATATATATATATATATATATATATATA
>JAJOOE010005059.1:0-35451 GCA_036250405.1 Solanum raphanifolium
ATCGGTGCTCAATACTACTCCCAAAATATACTTAGCTCATATGTTTGTAAAAACAAAACTCTTTCTTTGAATTGAGATAATTACTCAAAACTTAGCTTTAAAGCTCTCTTGGAATCGATGTTCCCTTTTCTTGCTCAAATGTGAAAACATTTATAAACTCTTTGGGAATACTTAGTTCCCTAATAACTTTTGAGAAATGAACTCAACTTTTTACTCTTTGCTTAACTTCAAAACTTGAGTCTTAAAACGAAGTTAAAATGTTTATAAAAGACTTTACTCTTACTCTTTACTTAACTTCAAAGCTTAAGTCTTAAAACAAAGTTAAAACATTTGTAAAAGACTTCTTAAAATATGGTTCATGCCGAATTAGGGACATGAATGACTCAATGCAAGGTTTTCAATAACCTTAGATATAACTCAATACTTGGAACTTAGGAACTTCAATGATACTACTCATTTAAAGAATGCTCAACTCAAAGGGTTCATGCGGAATTATAAGCATGAACTTCTTAACTCAAGAGCTCAAAGATACTTCTCAAAAGGGCTTAGGAACTCAACACTTAGAGGCTTAAAACTTGAAGATACCACTTCTCTGAAAGATGCTCAACTTACGAAGTTCATGCGGAATTATGGGCATGAAACAACTCGACTCGATGATCTACATAAAAACATGGACTTATGTATACGACTCTTCTCATTCTCTTGCTTACTTTCTCAGAACTTAGTTCAAATTGATAGTTGATCTCAAAGGATTCACAATTGAACTCAAAGGCTTACTTGAACTTTACTCTTAACTCTCTCTTGAATGTGAATTATGAATTCAAGAGTTTTGGTTCATGATATGACGGATCTCATGATGACAAAGTAGATTCATGAATACATTCTCCTCGTCCTCATACTCACTTGTCCGAGTCTTGAAACAAGTTACTAGTAATTGTAGAAGACTCCTCAAAAAGACTCTAAGGGACCTTATCAAAAAGGTTTGAAACAACTCTCAAACTTGACTCTCCAATCTACCTTGAATTTGATTTATGAATTCAAGGTTATGATGAATGATTTTAGGTGTTTAGAAGTAGCTTAGAGTAGTTAGAATCGAAAAGGAGTGAAGGTGCACTTTAAACGAACTCAAACGGGGAAACCGATGACAAACTGGGTGGGGCAGGCGACCCTGGCGCTATGCGTGGCACGTGGCGCGGGGAGCCAGCCCCTAAACTTTAGAGGTGGGTTTGGGGCGACCTGGCTAGCGCATCGCGTCAAGCCCCCAACCCAGAAAATTTGACGAACTTCTTTGCTCGTTTTCTCACCTTAACTCGCCTAGAATCGAACGGTTTCTTCCCCAATCACTTAGAATCAACTACTTAACATAAGTACACTCTAATATACTCAATACATCCCTTAAAACCCTCACTTTGATCTCAAGAAATCATCCAAAACCCAACACAACAAGATTTAGAATGAACTTCATGAACACCTATCAAGAACTCATCAAGAACTCTAATCTTTCAACTTCAAGAATGAAATTTCGCTGAAAAATAATATGATTGGTGTGTGGGTGAACAAACCCAACACTATGGAAGCTTACGTGAAAATCCGCAACAAGACGCAAGAATCTCGACGAACGCTTGATCATCTTCTCTTTTCTCTTCTTGAAATCTCAACTAAAACCCTAGGCTAATTTAGGATTATAAAACTGAACTTAATAGGATTAAACACTTAAAAATATTACTAAACATGACTTAAATCTATTTGGATAAGGAAAAGATTAAAATACCCCTTACTATTTCCGGCTAACTTTCCTTAACTGGACAACCTAACTTTAAAAGGTCATATCTCACTCATCTGACCTCAAAACTTAGCAAACTCGGTGGCGTTGGAAATATAATTCAAATATATTTCCTACGGTATCTGCTATCACACCTAAATCATCATGAGCTATGAGTTATAGTCGTTTGAAGTCGACCCAAAACTCATACTTAGCTTAACTTGCAAAATTTCAGATTTTGCTATTTCCAATTTAATTCTTTTTTGAACTCAAGGTGCTACATCTAGTGACCTTAACACCTAAGAAATTTTAATTCCTTGGTAAAATCCTACTCACAACGAAGGATGGTTCAAGTCTTAGTTTGAAAAATTTTCTGGGGTATTACACTCTTATTCCTGATATAACTATTATGATCTGTATATATTAATTATCGTTTTGATTTATTAAAAGGTGAGATTCTGAGATGGGTCAATATGCCTGGTAAGTTGGATGATAATAATATATATTGGTGAAATAATAAGTTAGTTGATGGAATCCATGTCTCGTTATAGAGATTGATTGATATGCCTTTTTGAGAAACTTATAAGTTTTCATCGTGTCAAACCTTGCAAGTGGATTTATGAATCCAACACATGAAATAAGTTAAGTAGTGCTCTAAAGGAAATTAATCATTAAGTTAAATTCGTCAGTGATTTAATTTATTGATTAGTATCTGAAATCTTAACATGGGAATTACATAAGTATTTAATGGGGAATTTCAAAATATAAATAGAGTGCAATTACGAATTTCTAGTGGAATGATTTGCAATTTATTATGGTAAGAATAATTCAAATTAATTATTTGAGATTATTTCCTTAATAGGAAGCCTCAGTAATTAATTATGTGGTCCCTACAGTGCCCATATTTAACTAAAACTTAGAATCCTATTTTCTAAGGGAGAAGGAGAAAAGTAGCGTTAGTTTTGGTTAAAAAGAAAACAAACGTATATTTTTCTTCTCCTGGTTGGAGTGAGAAGAAATCTCTATAAGTAGGGATTCTCCTAACCTAGAAAAAGATTGATTAGTTTTTTATTCGATACTTGCCCACCCAAGTATTGAGAGAGTTCAGATGTGAACTTGGGATCACTGTAGAAGACCATAGTTGTTGTCTATCCTATGGATTCGCTTGAAGGTCCGTCTAATTTGGGGATTCGCTTGAAGGTATCTACCCACGCTTCAAAAGGTATTTATCGAATTAAATTCAGCAAGTTTATGTGTTCTAGCATAAACGATTTGGTTATCTATTATTCATGTAAGCAGTAAGATTATGATATGATTCCGCTGTGCATATAGTTTTCCAACATGGTGAATTTCAATTTCGATAATAATATCTTTCTTTCTCCCTTTCTCTCTTTTTAATTACTATCACAAAAGCATGCTTCATCTTGATCCTGACAATCAATTTTAGTTGAATGAATAATAATTTGATTCAAGTTAGATTGAATTTATACACTATTGGCAATGGTTTAAGTTTTAATCTAACACATTATTAATATAATTTAACACGCTATAACACAATAAAAAAATGACGGATCAATTTAAAGAAATCTACAAATTGCCTTAGACTAGAGTTACCTATTGCTCTCTATAATTATATCTACACCAAAATTAAAATTTTACAATACTTGAAAAACCTACAACTATCCCTACCCCAAAATGGATTTTAAATGGCTCTTGGGCTGAATAATTAATGATTTTTTTTATATATTATTTCTCAAGTAAGAAAGTGTAATGAAAATTTTCCTATATGTATTTCATAAATAACAATCATGTTGATTTTCATTACTTCATTGTAGAAATTACTTGATCATTTTGCACTCACTATTAAAAACATAGGCAAATTAAGAATATACATTTTCTTCACATCCTGAATACATATCGGGAAGAAAAATCTAGAAAGAGACTAAGACATTTTTTTTAATAGATAATCTTATTGAAAAATATTTTGATCTGTGAGGATCTAACTGAGATTTTAATTTATTTTTGCCTTTCAGATGCCTCCAAGAGAGTGAGCATTTTCTGGACCTGTTTGGCCATTTCAGATAAAATTTGGCAAATAGTGTTTGCCGATATAATTGGCCATTATTTGGCAAATAACCCAAATTTTCAAATACTAGAAAAAATTAGTATTTGGGACAAATCTCATTATTTGGGATCTTTTAAAAATTTAAATTCTACACCAAACTTTTGTCTTTTACAAAATCACCCTCTATAGTAGTTGTTTGTGTTGTATTACATAATTTTTTACGTGAACACCAAAGTAGTTATGAAATATTCAGTGATGATATGGTTGTTGATGAAAATGATGAACAATCGGTTCAGGGTAACAAAGTCATGTGCTTTGTCTATTTCACGTTGTATGGAATGATGCATGTTGCAGTCACTCCAAACTGTCACATTGCTCCAGTGTCATGGACACTGCTTGTTATTAACGAAGATCCAGTTGACTTGTATTACAAGCTTATGGTTAGTTTTGATAGATTTTAAAATTTATGGGTATAAATCATATTTTTTTTTCTAAAAAAATGAAATATGTTTCCCAAATACTATGGCCAAACACATGATAAAATTTCGTCCAAATTTTCACCCAAATAATATTTGAAAATCTATGGTCAAACGCATGGAAAGATGTATTTATTACATTTTAAAATAATTCACGGTATAAAAGAAAACCTTAAAAGAAATATTTGTTTCTAGAACTTCAATTATAGCTTAATTAACTTATACTTTTTTTTCTTAGTACTTCCTCCGTTTAAAAAAGAATGACCTCATTTCCTTTTTAGTCTGTTTAAAAAAGAATGACCTCTTTCATTTTTTGGTAATATTTTAATTTCAGCTTTCTACGTGCCATGTTTAAAGTCACAAGATTGAAGGGCAATTTAGTACATTTGACATAACTTTAATTTAGGACCATAAGATTCAATAATCTTCTTTATTTTCTAAAACTTTGTGCCAAGTCAAATCAGGTCACTCTTTATGAAACGGAGGGAGTATAATTTAACACATTATAACACATAATTTAATTATCATTTTAAATGTAAGGTTACAAATCAATAAAGACACTTGAAACATAGTATAACACAACTAAAACTTAATTCTAAACTTTCTATGGTCCTTGAGATCCAACTATTGTTCCTTAATCTCTCAGTATTTCATACTATAGAAATGAATCAAAATATTCTTAAAGTTAAGTGGTATGCATCAAATTTTGTCCATCATTAATAGTTTGATCCAATCATACCCATCATTACTTAATTTGACCAAAAATACTGTTATTTCTCACAAAAATAACAAAATAATGAATAAGAACATATTTGGACCTAGACATATCCCTTAAGGACATGTTTGGTCTAATTTAATCTATAACTTCATTTATGCAATATTTTGTAAAGTTGCAATAATTAACTAAATTAATTATATTAAGTGTATTTTTCGTCAATCTAAGACATCACATAGAAATATTATGAGTCATTGTAAAACAACTTAACATGTTATACCATGTATGTAGAAATATCTTTTATGGGTTTGCGATCAATACTAAAAGCATAAGCAAATTATTAGGTATTTGCATTTTTTACATGAAATATCATTAACTATTTATCAAAACACATCTCAAAGCTGAAAATAATAGATTATATGACAACATATCTCTTGATTTTATTTAAATGACGTATAATAGTTACTAAATATAAACCTAAGAACCTTCCGTTAATTTCATTTTTCTAACTTTCCATAAATGACTAATTAAATTGAATCCAGGTAGCATTACTAAAAAAACATATTGATTTCTTTTTTCTGAAAAGCTACTTAATTGAATCCTATAAAAAGAATGGGATTATCAAATACACTATATATATGTGCTCTTAGATTTATCATTAGTTCTCACATTTCTCTTTTTTCTTTTTTTTTACTTTGTTCTTATTAGGGTTATTAAGTGCAATTTTAGATACTGCAAAAACATGTCAATATAGGTTCATCCAGCTTATTGTAAAGAGTTGAATATCATCCATTTCAATCAACAGAAAATCGAATGATTGATACACAACCTATTTTCATTAGTTGGGCCTTTTGCGTCGGAGGGATAGGGATGTAACAAGATCAATATCGATGGAAGCTTAAAGCCTGATTCGGGGTTGGCGGTGTTTGGAGGGGTGACACATGATGACCAGGGAAGATGGTTGGGCGGGTTTTATGGACGACTAGGCATGAGAGCTATATCGAGTCTTATAACGGAGTTAATTATGGGTTATATATGATGATCTAACTCAAGCGAAGAATTACAATTTGAAGAAGGTATCATTTAACTGAGAATCTATTTTTATCAGGATGTCACAAGATCAATCAACTACTCTTTTTTTTGGGACTGATTTAGTATGAAGAGCTTTCATAATTAGGAGTGAAAATCAAATTTTAATAAAAAAAGCTTATTGTTTTTGTTTTCTTCAAATTTGTTGTTTAATTATAGTGTAAAACTTTTCCCAAAAAAATGGAAACATGTAACTTCACATAGTATTGATAAGAACTAATTCAAATTAATAAACTGTTAGTCATGTGTTTATAATCCATTACTTGGATATTATCATAAAAAACCTTATTTACTAACGTGACGATATAAATATTTTAACTCAAAGTTCCAAAATATATCTATTGTTAATAAGTAGGCATATCTTTCTTTATAAGTTTTAAATAAATTTTTTTTTTACAAACTTCAACATTATCTAAGAGAAAATAAATTTATAAAATGCATCATTAAAATTTTTGAGGACCTAAAACAATTGTTTTACTAGCCTCATGCGACAAGTTGTAGCAAGAAGACTTGGTAAATGAACTCCTTCCATCACCGACGTGAGATTCCTAATTTTCATTTGTTGGGTTTTTAAACATTTTAATATTTGTTTATTATTAAAATTGTCTCATAATTTTGCCATAGGCTTAATAGCCATTCTGCCACAGTAAATATTCATTAGAGGAAATGGGAGTTATGGCATTACAATTGTTGCCGTTGGAGGACTATCCATTTTGATTGCTGCAACCTTAGGCATTACTGCCTAATTACTCACTTGTGAATCAATGCCCTTAGGCATTATTACCCTTTATTTGATGGTTACAAAATGTTGGTCCATTGGAAGTTACTGTTAGTGGCAGAAGGTGGTCAACCATGACCACACATTCTTTTTCATTCAATCTCCATTATCATCCATATTTACTACACCATTTATATTCCTATTCATTGCTAGGAAGACTTCTTCTAGTATAAATAGTGGTGGTCTTCATTTGGTTTGTGACACACAACATACAAGAAAATATAGAGTGCATAAAAGTTAGTCAAAAAAGAGAGTTCTTATTAGTTGAAGGGAGGTGTTCTTTTTGTGGAGCTTTGGACTCCACTCTTGTCCAAAGTTGTTGAGTTATATATTGTGATTAGACTGTTGTATCCTGGAGGGGACAAGTCAAGAGGACTACTGCTGGACCGGTGAAAACATTTGCTGCAGTGGGCTTGAATCTCCTTAAAGAGAGCGAAATATCCGCGCCTCAGCCTTGAAGGGATTTCATTTCTTCATTTTACTAGTATACATACCCGCGTGTTGCACGGATATTTTAGAATGATTAATTTTATTTAAATTAAAAATAACTAATACAAATTATCCGACGAAGCAGATTATGTGTAAATTATAGTTATCTTGAAATTCAGATATTTTAAAATTTGAAATTTCAAATAAATATATTTTAAAATCGCAATTTTAAACGTCAACTAATATTGTGAATAGTCTTAAATTTGCTTAATAACTTATAATTGTGATATTGTTCGGGATATAATTTAACGCTTCCCAAATATAGATATTATTTATCCTAAATTCAAAAATTTAAGTTTTATTTCTCATAAAATTACTTTTCAATTATTTTGAAAATTTTGATTTTCGTTTAAACAATTTGTTTCGAAATGGAATAGTGGGAGGTTTTAAACTGTTTTTGTTTTTAAATTGTGATGGTCAATAATAATTTATTTAGATTAAAAATAAAATTAAAAAATATAAATTATTTAGTTGGATAATCACTTTTTTTGTACTTTCAATTTAAATACTATTTTATTTTATTTTAGATGAAAACTTTAACAATTTTCTTAGAAATTTATATATATATACAATAATAATAATAATATTGAATTAATAAATAATCTTCTTAGTTTAAATTTATATAACACACTTTATTGTTTAGTTATTAAGAGAAAAGAATGACACATTTATTATTTGACAAGTATTTATTTCCATCAATATTTTATCTATGTTGGATCTCATTTATCTGCAAATTTTTTTTCATAAAAGTGTACTTATTTTTTAAACTTTTATTGGGTATATTGAAAATTTGTAAAGTCTTTCCATATTTCTAGAACTTCATGCCTAGTTAATATACATCACATAAATTAGAATGCAGTAAATAACAATTTTCACCTTATTTTCTAATACAATATACCTGAAAAACTTTACAAAATCAAGAAAATTAATCATGCATTTGAATGATTTTTAAATAGCATAATTGGATACAACCAACTCAAAAATACAACACTGTTAAGGTGAATTTATGCTCCTTTGTTATCAGCCAGATATAAGACCCCTTTGTGAAAAAAGAAAAGAAAAAGGAACATGACATATTTATTAATCACGTATCTTTAAAAAAAAAATTAAAATGAATCAAAATAATTGTACACATGCATTGTACATATTTCCTTGAGTTATTATTGTGTTTATGTTCTTACTTTAATATATGCATAGAAAGTGTTAAAGAAAAAATCCACTAAAATTATTATCTCATTTGATTGACCATATTTGTTTTGTTACTTTCTTAAATCAATTGATGTACAACGTTTAATAGTTATTTGAATAAGTACAAAACATAAAAACTTACAACTTACAATAAATATATTAATGCTTTAAAAAAAATTAAGTTATCAAATAAAAATAAATGTGAAAAGTGCAAATTCTCATAAAATAATGACTTTGAATTTCCTTAACTAACTCAACAAAAGATGAAATTATGTTGTTAATTTTAAATTGTGACACCTTTTCAACAAATCAAACACACTTTATATAACTTAAGATGTAAATTTAAAATTATATAGTATTAGAGACTTTAAAATTTCATAAAAATTCAAAAATCAAGTTCAAATTAGAGTTATCAAATTTCTACCTGCACAATGATAATTACAAAAGTAGACATAATTCTCCATTGAGTACATCTATGAGATTGTTTCTCATCGATCTGATAGAATTTTCAATAGATCTACCAAATAGAAGTAGATTACATAGAAAGATACACATATTTATTCTTTCATGATCATTATCAAGACCTGTCCAAACTTGCCATCGATAACATATAAATTACTAATTACTACCTAAACCATTTGCATACAACCACCATTATATATATATATATATATATATATATATATATATATGTATTACTCATCACTTCAAACACCGAAGATTAATCATCATAAACAAATGTAATATAAATAAACAACAGGAAAAGCAAAAAATGTTACCATGTTCAAGTGGTTGAATAAATATAAGAGAATATGAAATTCTAAAATTAGTAGATTCTTAAGAAGATGTAAGTGATAAGAGTTAAGAATAGTTCTTGCTATTTAAATACTATGCTATGCGGTTTGCTTTTTTCTAGAGATAAGATAAGACTAGTTTCTTATCTTTTGAAATTTAAATTTTAAATTAGTTAGCAAAATTTAAAAATAAAAGGTGGTTACATATTTGAAACAAACCGTTTTTTTTTTTTCCAGATTTTAATTAAATAATTTTGATCATCCTTTAAGCAAATTTTCATATTTAAAAACAGAAGTGGGAAGTTAGATTATCGTGGAATTTGTTAGATTTTATATTTTTCCTTTTTTTGGTCTGTTTTTTTATGTACATTTTCTGTTTTTTTTTTAAAAATAAAATATTACGTGGGTTGGTTATTTATTTTTAAAAAGCCACACTTAAATAGTGGCCATTTTACTTTTTATTATTATCAATAAGAGTTAAATTATTTAATTTTTATTTATTGAAAATAATTGATTCACAATCGTTTTGATTTTCTTTTTCAATTTATTATTTGAATGATTTTTTCAGATCAATTGGTGGCCATTTTCTTTTTACTTATTATTAATAAGAGTTAAAAACTTTAACTTTTAATTTTTGAAAAAGGATGATTCACAATCGTTTTTGATTTTTTTTTCATTTATACTTTCTTTAAAAAAAAATATGTGGCTTGGTTATTTATTTTGAAAAAGTCACATTTATTTAGTGGACATTTTAATTTTATTATTATAAATAAGAGTCAAATTATTTAATTTTAATTTATTGAAAATGGTTGATTCAAAACCGTTTTGATTTTTTTTTTTCATTTATACTTTTTAAATTTATTATTTGAATGATTTTTCCAGATTAATTAGTGGCCATTTTTGCTTTTTATTTATTATTAATAAGAGTTAAAAACTTTAATTTTTACTTTTTGAAAATGGTTGATTCACAGCCGTTTTTGATTTTGTTTTTCATTTATACGTTTTAATTTATTATTTTTCTAAAATTTTGTTATTTAAATATTTAAAAGTTTTTTTTTTGTGTTGCTGCCGCCTGCCATGTGTCATATGGTGAAATATGGGAGTTATTTTTCTAAAATTTTGTTATTTAAATATTTAAAAGTTTTTTTTGTGTTGCTGCCGCCTGCCATGTGTCACTAATTTAAAATTATTTTATCAATTAAACAATAATTTTTTATTTAATCCAATTACATGTAATTAATTTTAATTATTTAAAAATTCTTTTTTTATGGTGCTGACACTTGTCATTTTGACTTCTAGATTTAAAATTTATTTAAAATACAGAAAAATTGTGGTGTTGATATGTGTCATTTTTTCTTCTCCTTTTATATATAGATAGAAGATTTTCAATTGTAATATTGTAATTATCTTGTAAGTTTTTCACTAACATCATTCATCACCCTCGACTCTCATTCAATATCCCTAACTATGTTCGATCCCTACGTGGACAATCTATCTGAGGACTACATCGAGAGACCTAACTCTGATACCATGTTAAAGAAATGAATCTTGAACTTAATTTACAGTGCAAAAGCTAACTCAAGTACAAATGAGGATTGCCCAAGCCAAATTAAAAGAAACCACTCATTCTTAAAGGGGCGATGTGGAATTAGTTCATAACATCGTCCACCACCACATTCCATGCAACAATTTCTTCTTCGATAATGGTCAGTTGGCCACGTAGCATATGCTATATATCCAAAACATGTCATCTAACGAGGGTTAGGTGCGTTGGATCTCAAATACTAATTTTTTTTTTGGGGCACTTTTCACTCAGACACTTAAACTTGGTGTTTTGTTGATGGTAATTTTTTTCCGTCTAATATGACTCTTTTTGAATAGATTGAGTGTTCAAACGAAACAAACCTAAATTTAAGTGTCTAACCAAAAAGTCATACCAACTTCCCTTGCTTGCGGTGGCGGAACCAAGAATTAAAGTAAGGGGATTAAAAAAAAATTATGCCAGTGGAATTCGACAACTTCTATATGTACACATAATATATCATTTTACTCAGACAAAATCTCACATCATTTAAGAAAATTGATATAAGCAAATAGCACACTTTGACAATCCAGGAAAGGCATCTTTATGATACCATTATCAACATTGCATACAATAAGTAGGAAGAAAATCAGCAAAGTTTGGGCATCAAGGGTATAAATATAAACTATACGTTACACTTTTTTCTAAGGACTTCAATCTAGGATTTCTACTATATAAATGCAAACAACTTGAACTTTCCATCACAAATAATAATTATTTTTGTAAACCAAAATGGGTCGTTCGATTTTAATTTTTGAGTTTGTGTTTTTACCTCTAATTAATTATTGCAATTAGTTGTGTTAATGCAATTATCAATGCCCTAATACCATTGTTAAGCATCTGCCATGCAAAGATTTTTTAATGGGAAAGGGTGATATCAGTGGCCATTGTTGCAATGATGTTAAGGGGTTAATTTTATGAGTTTGAGGATTATTCTTGAGTAGATTTTTGTTTACTTATATTGGGTATTCGAATCTAAGAGAGTTTCGAAGAAATCATTCGATTCTAGGTGAATTAGGGTAAAAAATCGAGAAGAAAAATTCATCAAAATGTACTTGGGAAGGGTGGCACGACGCGCCACTGATGCGCTAGGGTGCATGGTGCGCCGCGCCTGCAGTGCGCCAGAAATGGCGTTCCGAAGTTCAGGGGCTGGCTCCCCGCGCCACTCAGTGCGCTAGGGTCGTATGTCCCCACTCCTTTTTCATCGTTTGTTTGATATAGGTTCTTTTAAAACGTATCCTTACTCTTTTCCTGATTATAACTATCCAACTACATCTAATCATTGAGAAATCCGGTATATCCAAATCATAATTCTTGAATTCGCATTTCAAATTCAAGATATAGTTAAGAGTAAAGTTCGAGAGAGTTCTTTGAGTCATTTTGAGAAGTCTTTTGCAAACTTTTAAAACTTGTTTTAAGACTTGAGTACTTGAGTATGAGGATGAGGAGAGTTGAGTTTTATTTTTCAAAATGAATATATGGAAACTAAGTATTCCCAAGAGTGAATACTTTTATGTTTAAAATGAGAGGAGACTTTGATTTCCAAATGAGTTCATGAGGAGTTTTGAGCACTATATCTTTTAAGAAAGCCTTTGAGTAATAATCTCAAAGTTTGAGGATCATGAAATATTTTTAAACATATGAGCATGATCTATATTATTGGGAGTAGTATTGAGCACCGATATGGGGATGAGTTCAGACAACTCAAAGTCCTCATAAACTATGTATGCCAACATGGGTAAAGGGTCATACTTTTTAGATGATTTTGTATTGCTTTTAAGCATAGCTTATTGTATCCACTTAGTTGAGGATGTCTTATACTCCGGCAAGGTATAAGACAGTTCTAGCAGCGTGGGTGAGACGCTATATCATCACATAACTCATAGTGATGGTTGTCGGTTAGAGAATCTCCCAAATAAGAGTAAAAGAGTTATTATTGTATTTTTTTAAATACATTGATTATCTACTGTTTTAAAAGCTTTATTTACAATGCATCTTTATTGTTACTTTTATATTGAACTGAGTTGAGCATTTATGAGTTTGAGTATCTTAGAATATCCTTGAGTTGAGTTGAGTTGAGATGATATGAGTATCTTTTTTTTTTTTTTTTATCAGTTCAAGCTTATGTTTGTGCTTTAGAGTTCCCCTTGCATTCATTTACATTCCATGTACTGACGCCATTTGGCCTGCATCTTTTTATAAAGTAGATACAGGAGTTCAGGGTCATCATCAGGCGCACCGTTGATACCACTTGCAGTTCCAGAGTTGCTTGGTGAGTCTCCTTGCTTTCAGAGGATTTCACTTCTATTTTCAGTTTTTTAAGATGTCGTGGGTCTTGTCCCGATGTATATCATAGTTATTAGAGGCATCATAGAAAGTAATGCTTTGACGAGTTTTTTCCATTTCTATTGTTAAATGTTTGAGACTTGAGTTGCGTTCTTTGGGCTAGTTCATTGTTCTTACACATTTCAGAGTTTATATATCTTAAGACTAATGAGTAAAGTTTTACTTTTGATTTCATGTATTATTGAGTAAGTCTTCCGCTGAGTATTGAGCCAGACCAAGGGTTCGTTTTGGGACCATCAATAGTTCTCGAGTTCCAGTTACGTCCAGGGTGTAGGCTTGGGGTGTGACAAACTTTGTATCATAGCACATAGTTCAAGTGTCCTAGGGTGTCAATGAAGCTGTGTCTGTAGAGTCTTAGTTATCGGTGTGAAGCGAGCCACATCTATAATTAGGAGGCTACGACATTTAGGAACTATCTCACTTCTTTCATACTCTTTTTGTGCAATAGAGTTTACCTCTATAAAAAAAATTCTTTCTAATTCGTGCTTGCACGTATCTTTTAGATCATGCCTCCACAAAAAGCTGTTCGAGATCGTTCTGCTAGGAGGAATGCTGATCCCCAGGATCAAGTGGTCCCCAATGCACCAAAAGTGTGTTAACTCCTTAGCGTTGATTTTGATAAATGACACTTAAACATTCACTCATTATCTTCGCAGGCAAACACATCAACAAGAAAGAAATCAAGAATAAAGCATAAAGAAGAAATAAAGATATATCGTGATATGTAGAATCAATCAGAGATTCCACAACAAAGATATGTCTTGATCTCTAGAATCAATCAGATTCCAGAATCAATCAAGCAGATCATGATCAATCAGAGATTCCAGAAATCAATCAAATATATTCAAGATTGCAGAATATATTCAAGATTGCAGAACAAATCACCTAAGGAAGGAAAAAGATAATGTGCATCAATCAAAGGATACTTTCAAGACAACAACATCAGTTAACATCCAAGACTACAAGGAAGAAATCGAAATCAAGGGATGAATTCAAGTTAACGAGATCAGCCAAAGATTCAAGACTACGAGAAGATCATCATACAAAGGAATAAATCGATTTGCTCATGCACACATCTGATATGGACATGACTCAGTAAATCAATTAGAATAAAATCAAGGACTTAATCAAAGATCCTTGATTCAAACTCCCTTGGGTTTCCGTAAAAGAGCAAATTCCTCCAAAGCTAAATAAACCTCTCTTAGCCATAGTTGTGAAGTACGCACTTCACTTGAACTTATATTGTAATCTTCTTTTATCTTTCATAAAACTTTGTATACACTTGAGTGAACAATTGAAAAGAAAAGAGAAAGAAAGATATGAGTGTAGATTATACAAGTAGAGGTTGTGTTGAAGAAGAATATTTGATTTGCATATCAGATAGGGCTCTCAATAGTAACATTTTGTAACACCCAAGTTCTCAACAAGCTCTTAAGGAAGCCCTTGTAACCAAAGGGGACTGGAAGTAAGCAGCACATCGGTGTTCCCAACAAGTATAAACTCTCGGTGTCATTTACTCACTTACTACTTTTACTATCTCTGTATATCTGTTTTACTAACGTGCAGGTGAGTCGACTAACCTGAGCAGGAAGTCGACTGAAGGGAATTTTAATTCAGCCCCCCTCTTGACTTTCAATTGGGATCAGAGTAGGTCTCACTAGTAAAGTATTTAACCACACGTGAGAAAAAAATCCAATGGTACACTATCAAATTCCTGGTGCTCTACTTCAAGATGGACATTCCTCAACTCGACCACCGTATTTTAACGGCTAACATTACTCCCACTGGAAAGATAGATTCATAATCTTTGTCTCTTCAAATGACCATCAAGCATGGATTGTGATCAAGAAGGGTCCAAAGCCTATTCCTGGTCAAACCGAAAAAGATGGCATTGAGAAGCCATTTGATCACGAATCCTTTGATATCACAAAGGAGCAACAAGAGGTAATTCAAACTAATGCTATAGCTATAAGTTTGTTATACTGTGCAGTTAGTGGAGATGAATACGACAAGATATCAACATGTTAAACTGCAAAAGAAATGTGGGACAAACTAGAGGTAACTTATGAAGGAACTACCAAGGTAAAGGAAGCTCGGATCAGTTCACTAGTCAATGAATATGAATTATTCAAAATGGACAAAGATGAAAACATAGAAGACATGTTCTCGAGATTTAGCAAAATTGTTTGTGAACTCAAATCTCTTGGAATGGTATACTCAAATGGGCTACAAGTTAGAAAACTCTCAGAAGTCTTCCCAAAGCTTGGGAAACTAAAGCTGCTATTCTTGAAGATGGAGATCTGCAAAAAATAACGTACGATGATCTTCGAGGCAACCTGATGGCCTATGAGTAAAAGCATATTAACAGGTACATGAAAGATGATAAAAAGAAAACTGTGGCCTTTACTGCCGAGACATCTGAAGTCGGAGAAGAAGGTGATGAATATCATGACAAAGGAATGGCTCTCATAAATCGAGGAGTGAGACAAATGGTTAGACAAAGAAGACAGAGACCCCAACAGGATTTTAAGAATAATGAAATGAATGATGATCACTGCAACTACTGTTGAAAACCAAGACATATCAAACAAAACTGTCCAGAATGGAGAAGGAGAAACAATCGAAGAAATGAAGATCCAAAAAGTCTCGAAGCATGGGATCAAGGAGAAACATCTAAAGATGATCATGATGAAACTGCTAACATATGTTTCATGGCACTAGGTGAAACAAGTGAGGTAAGATCTTTTAACTGTCCTAACTGTAATGACTTACAAGACTCTTTGGACATGGTTACTGATGAGTTACAGAAAGTAATTGATGAATACAATAAGATTGCTCAAGAAAAGAAAGACTGACAAATTATTCTCAAAGCAAGTCAGATTGAAGTCGACTTACTAGCAGAAGAACTGGAAGAAGTAAAAATGCAACTGAAATCTCCTAGTCATATCTCTGTCAGATCTAATAGAACTGTTTTCAACAGGAGAAGATCTCCTAATCAAAGTTCCAACAGATCCAACAGATCTATATCTAATTCTCCTTATCATTCTGCTAAAAATTTTGTTAATTTCTCTTGTTATACTTGTGGTGACATTGGTCACAAATCTTTTAACTGTAGGAAATTTTCTTCTGGAAAATGGATTTGGAGACCAAAAGTTGTTAATCCTAACCCTCAAGGACCCATAAATACATGGGTACCAAAAAGAAATTAATCTACTTGTTTTGCAGGAGCAGACCAAAAGAACCTACAAAAAGGGAATGTGGGTAATAGATAGTGGATGCTCCAGGCATATGTGCGGAAAGAAAGAAAATTTCAAAACTCTTAACAAAAACGCTGGAAGATATGCACAGACCAGAGACAATGCAAAAGGAGAAGTAGAAGGAGTTGAATAAATTACTCTTAGCTCATCATGTGATATATCAGAAGTATACCTGGTGGAGGGACTTAAACACAACCTGCTTAGCATCAGTCAAATATGTGATGTTGGATTCAACTCATTCAATGCTACAACGTGCACTATCAGACATGTGACTAAGGATATCACAATCATTAGAGATCGTAATGATAATATCTACATTGACTTGCCAACACTTACATGTCTAACTGCAGTATCAAATAAATCTTGGCTATGGCATAGAAAACTTGGTCACGCTAGCATGCATGCTTTTGAAAAATTGTCCAGACTAGAATTATTCATTGGGCTTCCAAAGTTAAAATTCAAAAAGGACCATATACGTGACGCTTGTCAGCTTGGTGAGCAAACTTGTTCTTCATTCAAGGTCAAGGATACTGTAAGTACCACTAAACCTTTGCAACTTCTACATATGGATCTCTCTGGTCCCACTCGAAACACTAGCATTGGTGGTAAGAAATATGTCTTCTTTATCGTTGACGGCCTCTTAAGATTTACTTGGATACTTTTCCCATCTCATAAAATGAAGCTTTCTCTAACTTTGAAGTGTTTTGTAGAAGAGTACAAAGAGAAGCAGAATATTTTATTTCCACAGTTCATAGAGATCATGAAGAAGAATTTGAGAATAAAGCAGTTGAGGAATTCTGTGATAAAAATAGATTCACCCAAAATTTCTCATCTCCTAGATCACCTCAGCATAACAGGTGGTAGAATGGAAAACTCGTTCACCAGAACCATGCTTCTTGATTGAAATCTCCCTGATCAATTCTAGACTGAAGCAGTAAGTATTGCATGCCATATTTTGAACAGATGCCTCATAAGACCTATTTTAACTCCATATGAGCTATGGAGAGGTAAGAATCCTAATATTAGCTATTTTCACCCTTTCAGATGCAAATGTTTCATTCACAACAATGGTAAGACAAATCTGAGTAAGTTTGATTAAAGAAGTGATGAAGGTATATTCTTTGGTGATGCACCTATCAATCGTGCATTTCTAGTTTTTAATAAAAGTACTTTAAGTGTTGAATAATCTGTTCATGTTGTTTTTAATGATACTAACCCAAAGATGCAGGAAATAGAGTCTATAGATGATGAAACTACTCCAGCATTGAACATTAAGAACCTCTCAAATACTTCTGATCAAATTGCAATAGAGGAGTCGACTACTCCAGAATTGAAGTCAACTAGTCCAGAATCGAAGTCGACTAGGCCAATCGAAAAGACAGGCAAAGAGACGCGCTAGCTATCCAAATGACTTCATTATGGGTAAACCTACCGACTCAATACAGACCAGAGCTTCATTGAGAAACAAGCATCTATTGCACTCGTGTCTCAACTTGAACCCAAATGTATAAATGAGGCAATGGAAGGTGAATCTTGGAGACAAACATTGAAAGAAGAACTTGACCAGTTTGAAAGAAACAAGGAAGGTATTGATTACGATGAAACTTTTGCTCTGGTAGCAAGGTTAGAATTCAAAAAGAAGGCTCCAAAGAAGCCGCGTCCCAATGATTCAGGATCCCTCTCTCCCGAGGACATGCAACGCTTCTGGGGAATCGAGGAAAAGAACATTCTATACGGTCTTGAACTTTTCAAGGAAGATGTTCGCCTCTTCTATGCAAACCTCTGTATTTCTCCTGACAGTGGAAGTAATCTCCACAGTCAACAAGTTGTCTTTCTTAGGAGTGGAGTCAGCTCCTGCAACACCGACCCTGCTGTGATGGTTCAAATCTCCTACTCCAGTCTCTTCAGTTTTTATTGTTTGGATTGCATATTGAGGACTCCCTATCCTCTTATTTGCTACAATGTTTTTATCTATTTTTGGTCCTACTATTATCCTATTTGCCTTGCTTTCTTTTTGATTATGCCAAAGGGGGAGAACATCTTTATTTCCATAATTTCCATAAAAGCAGAGGGAGCCAACACATACAGAGGAGTCTTACAGACAAGGGGAGCTACGAGACCAACGAATTCCTACATACAAGGGGAGCTATCAGACAAATGAATTCCTACATGAACATCAGGTAAGTTTCATTGTCTCTCAGATTACTATAATGAAATTTTGAATTTTATTGTCATTATCAAAAAGAGGGAGATTGTTAACTCCTTAGCGTTGATTTTGATAAATGACACTTAAACATTCACTCATTATCTTAGTAGGTAAACACATCAACAAGAAAGAAAATAAGCATAAAGCATAAAGAAGAAATAAAGATATATCCTGATCTATAGAATCAATCAGAGATTCCAGAACAAAGATATGTCTTGATCTCTAGAATCAATCAGATTCCAGAATCAATCAAGCAGATCATGATCAATAAGATATTCCAGAAATCAATCAAATATATTCAAGATTGCAGAACAAACCACCTAAGAAAGGAAAGAGATAATGTGCATCAATCAAATGATACTTTCAAGACAACAAGATCAATTAACATCCAAGACTACAAGGAAGAAATCGAAATCAAGGGAAGCATTCAAGTTAACGAGATCAGCCAAAGATTCAAGACCACAAGAAGATCATCATACAAAGGAATAAATAGATTTGCTCATGCACATATCTGATATGGACATGACTCAGCAAATCAATCAGAATAAAATCAAGGACTTAATCAAAGATCCTTGATTCAAACTCCCTTGGGTTTCCGTAAAAGAGAAAAGTCCTCCAAAGCTATATAAACCTCTCTGAGCCATAGTTGTGAAATACCCACTTCACTTGAACTTATATTGTAATCTTCTTTTATCTTTCATAAAACTTTGTACACACTTGAGTGAACAATTGAAAAGAAAATAGAAAGAAAGATCTGAGTGTAGGTTATACAAGTAGAGGTTGTGTCGAAGAAGAAGATCTGATTTGGATATTAGACAGGGCTCTCAATAGTAACATTTAGTAACACCCAAGTTCTCAACAAGCTATTAAGGAAGCCCTTATAACCCAAGGGGACTGGAAGTAGGCACCACATTGGTGTTCCGAACCAATATAAACTCTTTGTGTCATTTACTTACTTACTGCATTTACTATCTCTGTATATCTGTTTTACTAACGTGCAGGTGAGTCGACTGACCAGAGTAGGAAGTTGACTAAAGGGAATTTTAATTCACCCCCCCACTTGACTTTCAAAGTGCAACCCCAAGGAGAGGTCACTAATGTTGAGTTACGGGATGCTATCCAGATGTTGAGTCAAGTTGTGACCAACCAAGCTGGGATACAGAGAGGGGTTCGACAGGATGTGGCTAATACATCCAGAATCTGTGAGTTTCGAGGATAAATCCTCTGGACTTCACTGGTTTAAGTGTCACTGAGGATTTAGAAAACTTTGTGAAAGAGTTGTAGAAAGTTTTTGAGGTGATGCATGTTGCAGATGATAAGCGTGTGGAGCTAGCTTCATACCAACTCAAGGGTGCTTCTAGGATTTGGTATGACCAATGGATGAAGAGAAGAGCTAAAGGAGAACCAATTGTGAGATGGCTTGTGTTCGAAAGTGTCTTCATGGGGCGTTTCTTTCCCCGTGAGCTGAGAGAGGCCAAGGCAAGAGAATTCCTCACTCTTAAGTAGGAATCCATGGATGTGCATGAGTACAACCTCAATTTCACTCAACTATCCCATTATGCTCTGGAGATGGTGGCTGACATGAGGAGCAGGATGAGCTTGTTCGTGTCTGGGTTGTCTCGCTTTTCAAGTAAGGAGGGCAAGGCAACTATATTGATAGGGGGCATGGACATAGAAAGGCTTATGATCCATGTGCAAGCTGCAGCAGGTTGAGGAGGACAAGTTGAGAGATAGAGAGGAGTTCCGCAACAAGAAGGCTAAGACGTTAGGTAATGAGTCTGGGCAGCCGAAGACCAAAAATGTGAACCGGTCATCTTTTCAACAAAGGCCAACTGCACCTTCTCCATTATCTGCTAGTGCACCTGCACCAAAGAACAGAGGTGAGTTCCAGAATCATATTTCACAGAACTTTAGAGCTAGACCTACTCAATCTCGGGGTAGTGTTGCACAAGGGGCCTACTGGACTTCTGCATGTGTTAAGTGTGGTAGAAACCACCCAGGAGTGTGTTGTGATGGCTCCATTGGTTGCTTCAAGTGTGGGCAGACAAGTCACTTCATGTAAGAGTGCCCTAAGAATAGACATGGTAATGGTAATAGGGGCAATAGAGTCAAATCGTCTTTAGTGGCTCCATCAGACAGAGCTGCACATAGAGGAACTACTTCAAGGACAGGCGGAGGGGCAAACCATCTATATGCGGTCACGAATCGCCAAGAGCAAGAGAATTCACCCAACGTTGTCATTGGTATGATCAAAGTCTTTACTTTTTTATGTATATGCATTGCTAGATCCATGTACGAGTCCATCTTTTGTGACTCCATATATTGCTATGAGATTTGATATTCTTCCTGAGCGACTTTTTGAGCCCTTCAGTATTTCTTCACCTATTGGTAAGTCTATTCTAGCTGAGAGAGTTTATCGTGATTGTACCATTTCTGTCAATCACAAGGACACCATGGCTGACTTAGTTAAGTTAGACATGGTGGACTTTCATGTTATTCTAGGCATGGACTGGCTTCATGCTTGTTATGCCTCAGTTTATTGTAGAACCCGAGTAGTTTTCCTAATGAGCCAGTTATAGAGTGGAGGAGTAGTTTAGAAGTAAGGCTAGAAAGTTAGATTCCAAGGGGTGCATCTATCACTTAGTTTGAGTTAATGACTCTAGTGTTGAGACACCACATATTCAGTAAGTTCCAGTTATGAGTGAGTTTCCAGAGGTCTTTCCATATGATCTTCCGGAGTCCCTCTTGAGAAAGAAATTGACTTCGACATAAATATTCTTCCTGATACTCTACCTATTTCTATTCCGCCATATAGAATGTCTCCAGCTGAGTTGAAAGAGTTAAACGAGTAGTTGAAAGACCTTCTTGATAAAGGTTTTATTCGAACCAGTGTCTCACCTTGGGGAGCTCCGATCTTTTTTTTGAGGAAGAAAGATGGTTCTCTTAGGATGTGTATTGATTACCGCCAATTGAACAAGGTTACTTTAAATAATATGTATCATTTTCCAAGAATTGATGATCTTTTCAATCAAATTCAGGGTGACACTTGCTTTTCTAAGATAAACCTTAGATCTGCCTATCATCCGTTGAGAGTAAGGGAAAGTGGCATCCCGAAGATAGCATTCAGGACCAGTTATGGTCATGATGAGTTTCTAGTTATGTCTTTTGGCTTGACTGATGCTCCTGCAGCCAGATTTTTTCAAGTCTATTGGGATATTATAGGTTCACACATCCTAAGAATGGTGCAGGAGTTCTTTTCTGGTAACACTCTACCAAAGTCTATAATTCATAGTAATTTGATCCTCATACCTAAGATGGACAATGTTCAAACCTTCTCAGATATGAAGCCTATTAGTTTGAGTAATTTTGTAAATAAGATTTTGTCCAAAGTCATCCATGATAAACCGGAGAATATCCTTCCAAAGTTGATATCTTCTAATCAGTCTGGTTTTGTCAAAGAGAAAAGTATTATCGAAAATGTTCTTTTGGCTCAGGAGTTGGTAACAAATATCACCAAAAGAGGAAAGCCTGCTAATGTTGTCATAAAGCTAGACATGGATAAAGCGTATGATAAAGTATCATGGTTTTTCCTTATGAAGGTACTAAGGAAGATGGGTTTTTGTGAGAGATTTGTAGATATGGTTTGGAGGTTGATCTCTAATAATTACTACTCTGTTTTGCTGAATGGTCAGTCATATGTTTTTTTCACTCTACTAGAGAAGTGAAGCAAGGAGATCCTTGATGTGAGGCTAAAAATACATATTTTTAATCATTATTTGTCTCACATTTATTATTTATATTTGTCCTTTTTGAGCTTGAATTTTATGAATTGTGCTAAATTATTTATTTTATTTGTAGGATTAAATTGTTAGAAAAATGAAGAAGTTTGAAGCTAAAACAAATTAAAGATGGAAGGTTGAAGAAGGAAATCAAACAGGCAGCTTAATGAATTAGAAGATAAAATAATACATAAGTTATATTGCAATTACAATTGCAATTCTGCTGCCAGGCGTAAGAATCTGAAGATAGGCACAAATTCTTTAAGGCGGTAGTACTGTTCACGGACAGCTCACGCGGCGGAAAAAAAAAGGAATTCAATTCCTTTTGGTTTTGGATTCCTAATTTAATTTAGACTCAATTATTTTATTTAGGATTTTCTTTATTTATAAATAGTCCATAGATATAATTATTTTGGGGGAGAGCATTCATTGGGGATACTTTTTAGGGTTCTTTTCTTCTTCTTATTTGGGTTAAACTTTATTACTTTTATTCTAGTTCTTGACTTGGGAGATTAACTGACAACTTTAGCAATTCTTAATTTTCTAAGTTCATTTTGAAGATTTTGGTGTTGCAATTCAAGTTGAATTTCCGGGTTTATTATTCTTCTTATGTAAGTTCATAATTCTTTCATCTAAAACAATGAATTGTGTTCATATGATTATAGGTAACTAAAATCCACAACTGTAATGACTCGAGAGTACCCCCTAGTCGTTACTGGTGTATTCGACCTCAAAGAGGTCTTATACAAGCTCTTAGCATTCGTCATAACATGTATCATAGAATAAAATCACGGAAAATTTAAAACTTTTACTTTGCAAGTTCAACTTCACTTCATATACGAAAAACATAATTTAACTTCAACACAATGCACCATCTAGACATAGAAGTATTGAAAATGGGACTTAGCCCTTACATCAATAAGAAGTCTTGAAATAGGAAAGTACAACAATGTCTTTCAACATAAGCAAAGAACTAAACATAGAAACTAGATCATAGGGTCTTGTCCTCGGACTTGACGACTCACCAACTTGGGGAAGCAACTCCAAGTGTCTTGAGAAGTAAGCTTGAATCCTCAATGGCCCGAACCTAAATGTTTGGGGAAAAGGGAGAAAATATGGGTTAGTACAACACACGTACTAAGTATGACTACTATGCATAAAAACCATTGAAACATGCATAAAAGGACATTTAGTCAAAATATGGTTTTTACCAAGTAAATCCAATATGCATACAAAGTAAGCATCATAGTCCAAACCAACATAATATCATCCCAACATGTAGACAACCCAAGTAATACTAGTGCAATGCAAAGAATAGAATCCCAGAACCCTATTCAAAGTCAAGTATCGCATTAAGCAATGTACTTCATGCATACATTCATAAGATCATATTTCATTATAACTTACCATATTAATAATGATCATACATAGCGTAGCTTCAACATACATAAGTCATCATCATCATAATCATAGGAGAACACTACTACAACCATATCTTAGGATCCCACAAGTGCAAAGTGCAAGAGAATTCCCATACCCTCCCTTACACTATGTAGAAACCCTTAAGAAAGCCCTAGTAAGAGTTCACATCTTTCATACCTTCATTTAGTTTTGCATTAGGGAAATATTACAATAACCAGCATAGACCATGAGAGCTACAGGGAATCTGGTGTTCTACTCCCACACCGAAAAGAGAGGGTTAACACATGCCTAAGGTGTAACCATTCGTACATAGCTATCTAGGTGGATCCACTAAGATAGAGTCCTATGTGGACACATAGTTAAGGGTCAAGGAGATTGCTTCTAGAAAACCTAACTTACTAAACGTGGGGGTTTCCATATCATGAGACAACACATACCGTGGGTAATCCGAACTTGCTATACGTGAGGAAATCCATGTGGGGAGCCGGACTTACTAAACGTGAGACCCCATCTCATTTACATGCCCTTTCGGTGCTAAGCATCTAATTCCCTTTTGTAATCATCTTTAGTCATTACATAAGTTCACATTAGCCTTTACTAGACTCTTATGTAGACATCTTACCATAATAGCTCATATGTGTTCATAAGTGAGTAACAATCCTTTCAGTTTAGAAACACTTAGCAAGTGAGTAAACCTTTCACTTTACATTACACTATAATCGTGAGAACTGCCTTCCAATCATATAGCAATCATACCATAACATACATACATACTTCATAGCTAATTCAAGTGTAGAGGGTTAAGGATGAGGAAACTAAGTCATCAACACCACAACAACACATTAGGTATAGCATCATTACAATCTAAGTAATTCACCTTTCATACATAAGTTCAAAGAAGAACCAACCTTCATACCTTCTTTCTATTCATGGGATATCCATACTTCAATTACTAAATAATTCATAACCAATACATAATACAAGGTAATTCATGAAGTAATAGCATAATCAACATCAATATAAGCAATTGACATATTCCCTTCATAGCCTTCAAGGCTTCATTCAAAGACTCAACCCTAATTTCATAGAAATTATACATAACCTAGTGTAGAATCATCATAGAAACATGAATTACATAACATCACATTCAATTCATAGTCTTCAATCAATATCCAACACAAACTAGGGATAAAATTAGGAAAAGAAGGAGAAACATGGGTCTCATAGGGAATTCTTCAAGAAACCATCAATACAACATAAATTCATCCATATTTGTTCATATAACATCAATAAAAGTCAGTTTATAATATCAATTTACTTTAGAAAGAAGACCCACGTTTTTTTATTGAAACCTAGAAATTGGAGATTTTGAAATTCATCTTGAAGGGGCCTCTTGGGGAAAGGAATCCCAAGAGTGATAAGCAACCATAAATTATTGACGAATTAACCATGAAAATCCAAGTTGAAACCTTGGAGAGTTGGTCTTCTTCTTGAACCTCCAATCTTCTTCAATGGAGTTCTTGAGAAGAGAGAGAGAGTAGAGAGAAGGAGGAACTTTAGGTTTAGATCTTTGGGGTTTTGTGTTTGAGTGATAAAAGTGAGGTAAATTGACTTAAAAATTATTATATACACGTCCCCTAAAGTACCCTAAATGCCCCTCACTTAGTTGGACTCTTTAATGAAGTAAAAATCAATTTCTGAATTTCTGCAATTTTGTCGCGGAACAAGTCTGCGACGTGGAGCTTTTCCTTGAAGATATTTGGAATTAAATTTCGAGAGAGTAGAGTTCGCGATACGACCGCGTCGTGAACTAACTTTTTGCTCCTTGGGGGAGAGAGTCCGTGATGCGAAGCTATTGCCACCTAGTGCAAATTGCAAGCTGCCTTGACAACTTGCTTGGCCAAGGTTGGGGTCCTCCTCGGGGCCCCTTAGGGTGGCCCCGGGGCGTCGTATTAGAACTTTTTGACCCTATAAACATATATTTACCTAATTTAAACCTTTTTACAAGATTATACCATCATACGACAGTCCCAAACCTCTTTACTGCTCATAAGTATCGGAGGAACTACCTTCTCCATATTCAATGAGCATCAACATATATATTAAGCAATCAACAAGACATTTCTTTAGCAAGACAACATCAAGCATGCTCATTATAACCCTCATGAAGACAACATCACACAACATCTATGGGTGCAATTTCAACCATGAGAAACAAAATTCATGAAAACTCAAAATACAACTTAAGCATGAATTTTCACAAAAATATGCACATACAAGGAAATCATGTCATAATCATCCACACACATGATTTTCAATTTATACCTAATTAAGAGAGACTACTAACCTCAACTTTGGCTACGAGTAGGAGGAAAATGATGAGGGTAGCGGGACTTCATGTCGGCCTTGGCCTCCCATGTTGCACCCTCAATTAGGTGGTTTCTCCATAGGACTTTTACGGAGGCCACCTCTTTATTCCTCATCTTCTTAACTTGTCGATCTAAGATTTCGATCGGAACCTCTTCACAAGAAAGGTTCTCATTTACCCCTAAACCTTCTAGAGGGAGAATGGACACCGGGTCACCTATACACTTCTTTAACATAGAAATATGGAATATCGGGTGAACCAGGGCCAATTCGATGGGCAATTTCAACTCATAAGCGACCTTTCCGACACGCTTCAAGATCTTATAAGGCCCAACATACCGGGGGCTAAGCTTCCCATTCTTACCAAACCTCATCACCCCTTTCATGGGTGAGATTTTCAAGTAGACCCAATCACCTACTTCAAATTCAAGATCCCTCTTTCTATTATCGACATAAGAATTTTGCCGACTATGAGCCATTTTCAACCTATCCCTTATAAGTTGAACTTTTTCCGTAGCCTCACAGACTACTTCGGGACCAAGAAGAGAAAATTTACCTACTTCAAACCACCCAACCGGAGAGCAACACCTTCTACCATAAAGTGCTTCAAGGGGTGCCATAGCAATACTCGAGTGGTAGCTATTGTTGTAGGAAAATTCTATGGTCATCCCAATTACCTTTGAAGTCAATGACACACGCTCTCAACATGTCCTCTAAGGGTTGGATGGTGCGTTCCGCTTGACCATTCGTTTGAGAGTGAAATGCGGTACTAAGTTTCACTTGAGTACCAAGCCCACTTTGGAAAGACCTCTAAAAATGGGAAGTAAATTGGGCACCTCTATCCGAAATAATCGACAACGGGGCCCCATGCAACTTCACAATCTCCTTAATGTACAACTTAGCATAATCTTCCTCCAAATAAGAAACCTTGACGGGAAGGAAATGGGATGATTTAGTCAATCTATCCACAATGACCCAAATGGAGTCATGTTGCCTACGGGTTAGAGGCAAACCTACCACGAAGTCCATATTAATCTCTTCCCACTTCCAAGTGGGGGTGTCAATATCTTGAGTTAGACCCCCCGGTCCTTGGTGCTCGGCTTTGCCTTATTGGCAATTTGAGCACCTAGCCATACAATTTGCTATGTCTCTTTTCATTCCGTTCCACTAATAAATCTCACGTAAGTCGCGATACATTTTGGTGGCTCCCGGATGGATGGAGTATCGGGATCCATGGGCCTCCTCTAAGATCATCTCTCTTAGGCCATCCATATCCGGCACACATAATCTCCTTTGGTGCCTAAGCACCCCATCTTTTCCTTGAGAGAAAGCTTCTATTGTTTTGTTGAGAACCGACTCTTTTAGTTCCGTCAAAATAGGGTCAAGATGTTGCTTAGACTTCACGTCAACAACAACTGATGACTCGGAATTATGACGGACCATGACACCTCCTTTTAGGGAATCTTCAAGTCGGACACCCAACCGGGCTAGCCTATGTATATCACGGGCTAACTCCCTTTTCCCTTCTTCCACATGTGACACACTACCCATAGATACACGACTCAAAGCATCCGCAACCACATTTGCCTTTCCGGGGTGGTAAAGGACACTCATATCATAGTCTTTTAAGAGTTCCAACCACCTCCTTTGTCAGAGATTCAATTCTTTTTGGCTAAATACATATTGAAGACTCTTGTGGTCGGTAAACACATCCACATGTACCCCATAGAGATAGTGTCTCCAAAATTTTAAAGCAAAGACTACGGCTGGTAGCTCAAGGTCATGAGTTGGATAATTCTTCTCATGCACCTTGAGTTGTCTCGAGGCATAAGCTATAACCTTACCATGCTACATGAGGACACAACCCAAACCCACTCGGGAAGCGTCACAATATACTACAAACCCTTCGGTGCCCTCCGGTAAAGTCAAAACCGGAGCGGAGGTGAGCTTATCTTTCAACAATTGGAAGCTCTTTTCACAAGATTCCGACCATTCGAACTTGGACTTCTTTTGAGTTAAGGCCGTTAATGGAGATGCAGTAGATGAAAATCCCTCAACAAACCTCCGGTAGTAACCGGCCAAACCCAAAAAGCTTCGGATGTCGGAAGGACTCAAAGGTCTAAGCCAACTTTTGACCGCATAGGTTTTCTTTGGATCAACTTCTATACCCTCACTAGAAACAATATGAACAAGGAAAGCAAGTGATCTTAGCCAAAACTCGCACTTGCTAAGCTTAGCATAGAGTTGGTGATCTTTGAGGACTTGCAATACTATCCTCAAATGATTCATGTGATCATCCTCACTTTTAGAGTATATCAAGATGTCATCAATAAAGATAATAACAAATGAGTCTAGATAATTTCTAAACACACGATTCATAAGGTCCATGAAAGCCGCCGGGGCATTTGTAAGACCAAAGGACATCACTAAGAACTCAAAATGACCATATCTTGTTCGGAAGGCTGTTTTCGAAACATCAACACCTCTCACCCGAAGTTGGTGATAACCCAACCTCAAATCAATTTTTGAAAAGTAACTCGCTCCTTGAAGTTGATCAAATAAGTCATCAATCCTAGGGAGTGGATACTTGTTCTTAATGGTCACCCTTATTTAATTGTCGGTAATCAATACACATATGAAGAGATCCATCCTTCTTCTTCACAAATAACACCGGCGCACCCCAAGGAGATATACTAGGTTGGATGAAACCCTTATCCAACAAATCTTTGAGTTGAGCTTTTAATTCCTTCAACTCCGTCGAGGCCATCCGATAAGGAGGGATTGAAATGGGTTGTGTATCAAACAATAAATCTATGCCGAAATCTATTTCCCGTTCGGGAGGAATCCCGGGTAAGTCATTGGGAAAGACTTTTGGAAAATCCTTCACTACAGGGACTGACTCCAAAGGAGGAATCTCGGACTCAAGATCCTTGGCCCTCACAATATGATAGAGACAACCCTTAGAAATCAACTTACAAGCTTTTAGACATGAAATGATCCTTCCCCTAGGAACAAAATTTCCTCCCTTCCATTCTAAAATAGGTTCATTAGGAAATTGAAACTTCACATTTAGGGTCCTACAATCTATGGACGCAAAACAAGCATGAAGCAAATCCATCCCTAATATATCATCAAAGTCTAACATAGAAAGTTCCACTAAAGCAACCAATGTGACTCTATTGGGCAATGATATGGGACAACCCTTATAAACTCTTTTAGCAGCTATGGAATCACCCACCGGGGTAGAAACCGAAAAGGGTTTATCTAAGACATCGGGAAACATATCAAACTTCATAGCCACTAAAGGGGTTACAAAAGACAAAGTGGCACCGGGATCAAACAATGCATAAACATTAATTGAAAATACTTGTAAAATACCGGTCACAACATCCGGAAAGCTGTCTTGATCATCTCGGGATTGGAGAGCATAGAAGCGATTTTTCTTAGGAGCATCGGGATTCGGGCCACTTACTTGTGCTTGAGCATTTTCCCTTCCTTGAGCCTTTAGCATAGGGTAGTCCCTCCTCATGTGGCTGCTCTTACTACAACTATAGCAATTACCCGTGCCAACTAGGCACTTGCCTTTATGTTTTCGACCACACTTTGTACAAATAGGCTTCTCAACATAAGGACCACCACCTCTTGCTTCTTGAGGCTTGGGGGTAGACACTTTACCTTTGTTGTTGACCCTTGGAGTGTTAGGAGGACCTTGGTTGGAAAACCTCTTTTTGAACGTTGGCTTATCTTGGATATCAAACCTAACCGTAGAAGAATTTCCATCATCGACCCTTGACCTCTTCAATTCTCTACCAACTTGCTTAAGCTTTTGCTCCTCAATTTGTTCGGCATGAACCATAATACGAGAAATGTCCATGCTTGGGATTAGCATAGCTGACCTACATTCATTCACCACAAGATCGAATACCCCCATAACAAATTTGTTCAGCTCTAGAGTCCGACACCAAAGTAGGAGCATGCTTGGACAATTGAGTGAACTTGAGGCCATACTCCTTCACACTCATACCCCCTTGACGAAGGTTGATGAATTCTTGCATTTTCCTCTCCCTTAGTTCCAACGGAAAAAACCTATCAAGAAAAACCGTCTTGAATGTAGCCCAATTTATCGGACCCTCTCTAATAGGTCTCCCCTCATTCCATTGTTCATACCACACTTGTGCCACATCTTTGAGTTGATAGGCGGCTAACTCCGCCTTTTGTTGAGAAGACACACCCATAGCCTCTAGAACCTTAAACACTTCATCAATGAACCCTTGTGGATCTTCTTCCACTTTGGAGCCAAAGAAAGTAAGGGGATTCATCATTGTGAAATCCCTTATCCTAGAAGCGGTAAGGCTAGCATTGGGGTTCACTTGCACCATAGCATCCCTAGCAACTTGAGTGGCCAGCACTTGAGTCAAATTATGAATAGCCGACCTTATCTCAACATTAGACATAGCCCCTTCTTCAATAGGAACTTGAGGGTTTTGAGGAGCTTGAAGGGGAACCGCCTCATTCACATTCTCCTCACCGGCCCTCCTTGCATTGTTCCTTATTGTATTCATTGCCTATAAGCACAAGAGAAGGATTAGAAGAAAAGGACTAAATAGAGTTAAGACTCTTAGGCATGACTATGGAATAACAAAAGAGTGAAAGTTCCTAAGCATCTCATAGCCTCTCATTCATAAGTGTTACGCGCTTCACACCCATGAACAAGACTTTACTCGACGAGGTATCTTGTGACATGAATCCTACATTATTCTCAACCTTATGCTCTGATACCAAGTTTGTAACGACCCGAGAGCACCCCCTAGTCGTTACCCGCGTATTCGACCTCGAAGAGGTCTTATACAAGCCCTTAGCATTCGTCATAACATGTATCATAGAATAAAATCACGGAAAATTTAAAACTTTTACTTTGGAAGTTCAACTTCACTTCATATACAAAAACAGAATCTAACTTCGTCACAATGCACCATCTAGACATAGAAGTATAAAAAATGAGAGTTAGCCCTTACATCAATAAGAAGTCTTGAAATAGGAAAGTACAACAATGTCTTTCAACATAGGCAAAGAACTAAACATAGAAGCTAGATCATAGGGTCTTGTCCTCGGAGTTGACGACTCACCAACTTGGGGAAGCAACTCCAAGTTTCTTGAGAAGTAAGCTTGAATCCTCAATGGCCCGAACCTAAATGTTTGGGGAAAAGGGAGAAAATATGGGTTAGTACAACACACGTACTAAGTATGGCTACTATGCATAAAAACCATTGAAACATGCATAAAAGGACATTTAGTCAAAATATGGTTTTTACCAAGTAAATCCAATATGCATACAAAGTAAGCATCACAGTCCAAACCAACATAATATCATCCCAACATGTAGACAACCCAAGTAATACTAGTGCAATGCAAATAATAGAATCCAATAACCCTATTCAAAGCCAAGTATCACATTAAGCAACCTACTTCATGCATACATTCATAAGATCATATTTCATCATAACTTACCATATTCATAATGATCATACATAACATAGCTTCAACATACATAAGTCATAATCATCATAATCATAAGATAACACTACTACAACCATCTCTTAGGATCCCACAAGTGCAATGTCCAAGAGAAGTCCCATACTCTCCCTTACACTATGTAGAAACCCTTATGAATGCCCTAGTAAGAGTTCATACCTTTCATACCTTCATTTACTTTTATATTAGGGAAAATATTTCCATAATCGACATAGACCATGAGAGCTACATGGAATCCGGTGTTCTACTCCCATACCGAAAAAAGAGGGTTAACACTTGCCTAAGGTGTAACCATTCGTACATAGCTATCTAGGTGGATCCACTAAGCTAGAGTCCTATGTGGGCACATAGTTAAGGGTTAAGAAGATTGCTTCTAGAAATCCTAACTTACTAAGTGTGGGGGTTTCCATCTCATGAGACAACACATACCGTGGGTAATCCGGACTTGCTAAACATGAGGAAACCCATGTGGGGAGCCGGACTTACTAAATGTGAGACCCCCATCTCATTTACATGCCCTTTCGGTGCTAAGCATCTAATTCCCTTTTATAATCATCTTTAGTCATCACATAAGTTCACATTAGCCTTTACTAGACTCTTATGTCGACATCTTACCATAATATCTCATATGTGTTCATAGGTGAGTAACAATATTTTCACTTTAGAAACACTTAGCTAGTGAGTAAACCTTTCACTTTACATTACACTATAATCATGAGGACTACCTTTCAATCATAAAGCAATCATACCATTACATACATACATACTTCATAGCTAATTCAAGTGTAGAGGGTTAAGGATGAGGAAGCTAGGTCATCAACACCACAACAACACATTAGGTATAACATCATTACAATCTAAGTAATTCATCTTTCATACTTGAGTTCAAAGAAGAACTAACCTTCATACCTTCTTGCCCTTCATGGGACATCCATACTTGAATTACCAAACAATTCATAACAATACATAATACAAGGTAATTCATGAAGTAATAACATAATCAACATCAATATAAGCAATTGACATATTCCCTTCATAGCCTTCATGGCTTCATTCAAAGACTCAACCCTAATTTCATAGAAATTATACATAGCCTAGGGTAGAATCATCATAGAAACATGAAATACATAACATCACATTCAATTCATAGTCTTCTATCAATATCCAACACAAACTAGGGTTAGAATTAGGAAAAGAAGAAGAAACGTGGGTTTCATGGGGAATTCTTTAAGAAACCATCAATACAACATAAATTCATCCATAATTGTTCATATAACATCAATAAAAGTCAGTTTATAACATCAATTTTACTTTAGAAAGAAGACCTATGTTTTTGGATTGAAACCTAGAAATTGGAGATTTTGAAATTCATCTTGAAGGGGCCTCTTGGGGAAAGGAATCCCAAGAGTGATAAGCAACCATACCTTATTGACGAATTAACCACCAAAATTCGAGTTGAAACCTTGGAGAGTTGGTCTTCTTCTTGAAGCTCCAATCTTCTTCAATGGAGTTCTTGAGAAGAGAGAGAGAGTAGAGGGAAGGAGGAACTTTAGGTTTAGATCTTTGGGGTTTTGTGGTTGAGTAATAAAAGTGAGGTAAATTGACTTAAAAATCATTATATACACGTCCTCTAAAGTACCCTAAATACCCCTCTCTTAGTTGGACTCTTTAATGAAGTAAAAATCGATTTCTGAATTTCTGCATTTTCGTCGCGGAACAAGTCCGCGACGCGGAGCTGTTCCTTGAAGATATTTGGAATTAAATTTCGAGACAATAGAGTCTGCAACATGACCGCGTCGCGAACTAACTTTTTACTCCTTGGGGGAGCTAGTCCGCGACGCGGAGCTATTCCCACCAAGTGCAAATTGGCAGCTTGCTTGGCCAAGGTTGGGGTCCTCCTCGGGGTCCCTTAGGGTGACCCTGGGGTGTCATTTTCGAATGTTTTGACCCTATAAACATATATTTACCTAATTTAAACCTTTTTAGAATATTATACCATCATACGACACTCCCAAACGTGCCCAAAATCTAAGGACACACTAGAACACCTTCTTCTCTAGTTTTCGGACGCCGTGGTCGTTTCTTGACATTTAGACTTTTACTCTTCCAAACCAAGTCAATTACATTAATTTAGGTTTAAAAACATCGTTTTAACTATTTTAAAGTCATTATTCATAAGGTGAGGCTCTAACTTAAGTCGTAGAATTTTTGGGGTGTTACAACAACTAGGGTTGTGGGAACCATGAGCGATTAACAAAGTATGAATAGTATCTAAGCAATTCTTGAATAGTATTGTTGCATGCATTGATAATTTTTTCGTTTAGAAGTCTTTTTAACGAGTGCATGCATTAGAACTCGCCTTGTTGCTACTAGCCGGACCTAGGAGGTAATCAACAAGAAAAAAATTATCAACATAGATTTAGTGTGATACTATCTAATAGGCTAGTGTCGATTGGTGCGAAGTAATAACTAAGCCAAACATCGATGTGATGTCTAATATGAGGTAAATATAAGGGTTAGTAAGTTATACACACGTAGTCGGACCAAGGATTTAGAGATACCTAACTTATCACTTTGCATGTAGTACACTAGGAAATGATTGCTATTACTAGGATTACTGCGTTATGAGCTTTTGGGGAACACGTATACCCTAGTTAATTCTCTCATCTTGATAACAACCGAAATTGACTTTTGTTTACGAATTACTTACTGAATTCTTACAATTTGTTCCACAAAACTCCCCCCCCCCTTTAATTACTTGTTTCTGGAAGTAATTTGACTAAAAGAATATAATTGTTGGTTAAAGTTAAGTCTAAACCATTTTCCTCGTGGTATCGACCCCAACCTACAAGTTGGGTTGTTTACTTGATAACGATCGCTTATGCTTCTTTAGGGAGGTGTAATTTGAGCGTATCAATTTTTGGCGCCGCTGCCAGGGAAATTGGCTTTTAGATTAAGTTTAACTACATTATTGAACTTTAGTCAAGTATTTCTCGATTTTACGTTTTTGTTTTTAGTTTTGTTTTCTACAGGTTTCAACTCTAGTGTATGCCATGTACACGGAGTCGATGTGAATTCTTGACCCCCTACGATCCTAAATTGAGAAAAACTTTGCGGAAAATGGCTAATCAAGGAGATGGAATCTGAGTAACTAAGGTGTCTACGTCATGCCGCGACATTAAATTAAGCGCTTATTGGGAGGCAACCCAATTAGTAGTGTAACTTCTTATTTTATTTTTATTTTATTAGTGTCACTTTTTTTATCTTGTTTTTGCAGATAAGGTGTAGTCTGAGTACCCAAAAAAAAAATTGTAGCAAAGGAGCATGTTTGAGCTTAAGTGTGGGGTGCGTTCGACCCTTGATGAAAATAAAGAGAACATGGTACTAGCTAGGCCATAAGGCCTCAGGGAGTTTTCCTAACCCTTGTTTTAAATTTTATTTGAAGCTTTGGGGACATAACATATTTTTAAGTGTCGGTGAAGGAATAAATTCCTAGTGTTTACTGTTTTATTGAGTCTGTTTTTTTAGGATGGGTTTCTTGGCTTTTGTTTTCGGTTCTTTTCCTAAGGATAGTCCCTTTGAACCGAGAGTCATTTTTTTTTTT